>WEIS01021020.1:0-34848 GCA_013389965.1 Todus mexicanus | reverse complement strand
GATGGGGGGGAGAAAAAAAAAAAGCCTTCTCGACCTGCTGTCTGTCAACACTCACTGGAGATCAAACAGCATTTTTGAAAGCTCTGGGTTAAACGTTTCAAACCTGAGAGCCAGAGTTTAACAGTTAAATTGCTACACTTGGAAATAGAGAAACTTGATTCTTTCAGGGCTCGTGTGCAAGAGGCTTCTCCAAATTTGAAGGCTTTGGAATTTTCTTAGAAGGCCCAAGACTAAGGTTTTTCCTGGGAGCTCGAGTTGCTGCTGAAAACTGCTCAATACTCTGTTTTTACAGAAGTGCTTCAAAGCAGTGAAAGCAGCAAGATGCAGAAACCTGTGATTAGACCTTATCTGACCAGGCAAATATTCCAGTGCCTCAGTCATGATGCTGCTCTATTCTGGTTCATTAGCAAATAAATGTAAATACTGTTTTCCAATGGGCTGCACGTCTTTTTTTTTTGGCATCAGACTCGGTGTAAAGCTGCTTTGTCAGGGAAATAACAGCATGTATTTGGGCGTTGGTGATATTTAATGCTTTGAGGGTCTATACTTCTAGCAGGCTGAACTGCACCAAGAGAAAAGGATTGCTCTGGGATGCCTGGAAGAAAGGCTGATTGTGCTGTTCCCAAATTTCAGCTGTAATAGAAGAGCCTTGTGTGGCATGGAAATGCTAAATAAACAGATTTCAGTCTGTGTACCAGTGTAAAGTGTGCCTGGTTCTTCAGGCTGCCAGAAAAATGACCTGTCTGAAGGCACAATGCAGCGGCGGTTCCGAATAAATGAACTTGATTCAGTGGAAAAAAATTCATCTCAGGTTTAAATTATCTTGCTTCTAAACACTGGGATTATATCATTTCATCTTAAATCAACTCCATCGCGTTCTTTTTCTTGGTGTAACACTTTGATAGTCAGGTCTGATTTGCTAAATAGCATAACCAAAGAGCCTGATAAGAGTCCCCTAACAGCGGTGGTGTTGAAATACGGAGCGGCAAGCTGCAGAAATACAGCTCCTTGTTCAGCAGAGACGGCTGCACAGCACACACTTGAGCTGTTGATGCATGTACTCGACTTTCCTGATGGTATTTCCTCCTGGTCACCTTTTTCCCCAACCTTTTAGCCTGGTCAACGTTGCACTAATAATGTTTTCCCATGTGTGGCTTTTGGTACAATGTGCTTTCTGTGTGCTGCTGCGGCCCTGCGGAAGGACCCGAGAGGGGTCGTCTCACTCTGGTAGTGATTAACCTGATGGTTGCCTTATGGTTGCTAATGGAAGGCCAGAGCTCGTCATTTTTATGGCCTTGGAGTTCGGCCTTATGAACTACCTGCTTTTTTACACTTCTGTGTCGTGGAGTCAAGCACTCTACCTTCTCTCCTCAATCCTTCCTGCATTTCTTTGTCTCCACACATCTTTTATATCTCAGAATCCCAGCATGGTTGAAGGTTGGAAGGGACCTCTGGAGATCATCTCATCCAACCGCCCCCTGCTCCAGCAGGGTCACCCAGAGCAGGGGCCCCAGCATCGCAGTGTCCAGGTGGGTTTGGAATCTCTGCACACAAGGAGCCTCCACAACCTCTCTGGGCAGCCTGGGCCAGGCTCCAACACCCTCACCCCAAATGAGTTTCTCCTCCTGCTCAGATGGAACTTCCTGGGTTCCCATTTGTGCCCATTGCCCCTAGTCCTGTCACTGGGCACCACTGTAAACAGTCTCACCTCATCCCCTTGCTCCCTGCCCTTTAGATGTTGATCAGCTTTGACAAGATATACGTATATAATAAAAATATAAAGCCGTTGCACTGCAGCAGTGTTTTGAGCCTTGATGGGAGCACAGGAGAGCCAAGCCATCGGTTGGTGCAGGCTGGCAGAGTTCCACTGAGTTCAGGCTGGCTCAATGCACAGAAAATGTGGCTTAATTGAAATACTCCAGCATGTTCTGGTTTACACTTCAAGGATGAGTTGTGTTTTGGGGACTGCTGGGAAGCACTTTTATATTAGAGCCAGATCCTCTCTTTTCTCTCTGAAGCAGAGCTGACCTGGCAGGCTTTGCTGGGTCTTTATGGAGAACACGAGTGCTGGGGTTTGGTGTTTGCAACTTCTTTCAATCATTTTCCTATTTGATATTAATCTTCCTTACATTTCCCTTGTATAGGCAGATTGACATGGTGTTTTCCTGTTCTGGTATGAGAAGTCATTTCCTCCACAGGACATTTAAAATGCCTGCTTTTGTGTAACACGCAAACCTCTCTTTTTTTTGGATCAGGGCTGGTGTGTCTCTTGCAAAAGTCTCCTCCCTGAAATAAGGGAGGGGAAAAAGAATTTGGCTCTTGCATCTGCAACAAATTAAGGTTTCTTTCTTTTTTTTTTTTTCCTGATGTTATTCACTTGTTTAGGGTGTCTCCCATGAAACAACTGCCAGCAGCCAGCACTCGGTTATGGACAAAGAGTTTCCTAATGGTCTTTTTATGCTTTCCAGAGTTTCCTTTCATTACAGAAAATCCATTTGCAAATGTGATAGGTAATGGGAAGTGCAAAGTTACTTCACCTTTATCACAGAGCACCATGAATTCTTATTAACTCAATCTCAGTGTTTAACAATGGTTACGTGGGTTGTAAGATAACAGAGAAAGAACTGTTGTTTCCTGTCATTCGTGTACCCCTGTAAGTGGAAAGTCTGTTCTGCTTGACTACCTCTATGTAAAAGCCCTTCTGGAAAGGTGGGGTAAAAAGCTTGTTTTACAACCGTCCCAATTGCTGTTTGCAGAATGAAAACCTGACCAGAAGAGTCTGATTGTAGAGACGCGGGGAATCTTTCAGTGATCATCTGCGTGCAAGGCACGAGGTGAACTAGGGTGTATCACACTGAGAGCGGTAAATTGTTGACACCTCTAGTTGTAGATGTCACTTCTCCCTGCAGGGAGGTTGGACTAGATGACCTTGCAAGGTCCCTTCCAACCCAAGGCATTTTAGGATTCTAAGTCATCTGCAAGATTCTATTTACTTTCGTGGCTTGCCAACTATATGTGCTGCTATTTGTGGTAGTCTTACAATAACCCAAGTATGTTTATGCCAGATTTATTTTTATCATGGTGAAGAATAAACTTCTTTGGGGGTGAATACCAATGTTCAGATTCAAGGAATTTGTTTTCAGTGTGTGCCCTGCAGTGTGTTTGCTTCAGTTTGGGGAGCACCAGCTTCCTGCAAAGCAGGGTAGAAAAGATTCCTTATCCTTCTATTCCTTGTGAAACTTTCCCCCTAACATATAAACCATTTCCCTTGCTGCAGCTTATGTGCGTTGCCTCTCATCCTGTCACTGTGCACCTCTGAGTGAGGTCTCTTCTCCCAAGGAGCAAGCGATAGCAGAAGAGGAAACGCCCTCAAGTTGTACTAGGGGAGGTTCAGGTTGGACGTGAGGAACAATTTCTTCCCCGCAAGGGTTGCCCAGGCCTGTCCCAGGCTGCCCAGGGCAGGGGTGGAGTCCCCATGATCCCTGGAGGGGTTTCCAAGCTGTGGAGATGTGGTGCTGAGGGACATGGGGTAGTGGTGTCCTGGCAGTGCTGGGTTAACTATTGAACTCGATGATTTTAAAGGTCTTTTCCAACCAAAACAATTCTCTGATTCTATGTAAAAACACTATTTTTCCACATGACTAAAGAACAAAGGGAAACATCCAACACCTCCCCCAGAATTATGGGGAGCAGTCCAAGCTTTCTGCTGTACTGTAGCTCTTAGAAAAGCAGCAATGGCACTTCAGTGAACCTCTGAGTTACTGGAATGGAAGTTGTTCGCAGTCAATCACATGGAATAAGGGCTGTCCAGGTACTTGCCTATGACAAAGTGACTTGTTCCAACTATAGCAGCAGTGCTGCTTCAAAATCTGCGCCTTTAACAGAGCACGGCACAGAGGATCTCCTTCCAAGAGCTACATCATCTGTGTGCTTGTTTCTGTGCAAACTCGTATTGATGTAGCACCAGCCTGTCTTAGCATTATTCAAATCAACTGTGGACAATATCCATTCCTAATTGCTTCGGTTGTTTCACCTCACCCTGCCACCTTCTGTTTCCATGGCACAGTCACAGATTTGTCTAATCTGTTGATGATTTCAACTCAGATTCTGTAGGATCTCAGAGCCAGGCTGGAAGCAATCCTCCATCCACATAGGCGTTTGCCTCTGCAGTTACAATCTCTCTCTTTTTCGTTTTGACAATGCCAAGTGTGTCTCATTTTCCCTGTCTCTGGGAACTCTCGAGTCCCTGCCACAGCCATCCACCTGCATTTGTCCTCCCAGAAGCTGCTGCTTCTTTACAACATCCATTGGTCCTATCCAGCATCAGAACCATAGAATCATCTTGGTTGGAAGAGACGTTTTAGATCGAGTCCAACTGCTAACCCAGCACTGCCAGGGCACCACTACCCCGTGTCCCTCAGCACCACATCTCCACGGCTTGGAAACCCCTCCAGGGATCAGGAGGACTCCACCCCTGCCCTGGGCAGCCTGGGCCAGGCCTTAACCCATTGGCAGAAGAAATTGTTCCTCCTGTCCAACCTAAACCTCCCCCGGTGCAACTTGAGACTGCTTCCTCTTGTTCTATTGCTTGTTCCTTGGGAAAAGAGACTGACCCCACCTGGCTCCAACCTCCTGTCAGGGAGCTGAGAGCCAGAAGGTCTCCCCTGAGCCTCCTTTTCTCCAGGTTCAACAGCCCCAGGTTCCTCAGCTGCTCCTCACAAGATCTGTGCTCTAGATATACCTGTATCTAGGTGTATGTATCTATTGGCATGTGTGTATATACACTTACATATCTAAAGTCTATAGATAGGCATGGCTTAGGTATGCTCCCGTTATTGCGTGTATATACAATATATACATGTATAAAACAGCCACCTTAATACCTACAGCTGGAACCTTCTCTAGGAGCAAAAGGCTGCCCTTTGTAATGGCCTCGTGCTCTAGCAGGCATTAAATGATGGAAAGGATGGTGTGTGAGCTGTGCCTGCAGCCGGACGCAGGCTTCATATTGATGAGAGCAGAGGAATTAAGTGGAGAAGGGTGAAAACGTTCTGAGCAGAGGGAGGAGAAGGGAGTATTAGCTCAGTCTAATGGCACTAGCTTGTGTCAGGGAGTGCGAGACCCAGGGTTAGTGTTCCGGCATCAAAGGTGCATGATCACAGCGCTGCTGCTTTTCCTTAGGCGCTGCTCTGACCAGCAAGAAATGAGGTCCTTGGGGATTGCTGTGCTTTTAATTGTGGAACTTGTCTTTTCTGAGGATGGAGGCACCTGTCGTGAGACCTGCTAGAATCCTGCGTTTAAAAAAAAAAGCCTTGGATAATTCCCAGAAAGCCAATTTGAATTCAGCGTTTTAGTAGGCTTCTAGCACAGGAAAAATATTGTATTCGGATTTTTCCTATTGTATGTGCAGTGGTCTTTTTTTCATTCTAAAAGCATTTCGTCTGGAAATGTTTACCAGCTTCCTTCCTTAGCAGAAACAAGCTGAGGACCTAAAATATGACAGAAATCCTGCCAGGATAGTGTCCTTTATTATTTTTTTTTTTTCTGAAGAGGATTTGGGTTATGTTCTTCACAGTTCATATGCCTTCTTTCATTTCCAGACTTCCTATACATTTCTGTTAATGTAATCCTGAGCTCGGATTCCCTCTTCTGAAAAGCTTGCCGAGGGATAAACAGAGAGCAGGATAGGGGAGTGCTGTTCTACAGCAACAGCCCCAGAGAGGACGTTTTTGACCACCCCCAGTCTGGGACTTGATTAAATGCTGTGTGATGAGCGTTCCTGACTGATGTGTATATAAACAGAGAAAAGAATTGTCTCTAAGATGCTTTTCATATTCAAGGTAACACTAAGCTTGCACAAACGTTCGTGTGAAAAAGATGGCTGCGATGAGGGCTTGCTCAAGGGGCTTTAATTCTCCCATGGCAGCACCATCAACAAGTGGTTTTCTAAACTTGAAAGCAAAGTGGAAATTTCAGATTAGGTCGGCAGCCCTTTGGACCTGAGGCAGCTTTGCCCTTGCACGGCTGGTCTGTATGTTCCTTGGTATGGAGGAGCTACAGTTCAATTCCTATTTGTTCCACAAAATATGTGAAGAACTGCACTAGCTTTGTAGTGTACTCGAAACACGGTACCTTGAGAACCATGTGAAGCATCATTAGCAGGCTGCTCCTGCCTGGATATTTCCCGGCGATGTTGGAAGCAGATAAGTTGAAGAGGTTGGCTCCTGTTTCTGTGCAGATGGCATGGACCAACATTTTCTTTCCTACACCAGTGGGTCCGGCTAGCAACAAGGATTTCACCAAAGGAGCCTTCTCATGAACGGTTTGGGAACCTGTAAAAAGTCATACGGCTCTATTATTGCTTTCATTTAAGTCAGCAATAAAAGTAATGGAATGATTCTTCCCTTTTTCTTCACCCTAAATAATTTATAAGGTGAATTCATTGTTTCCTTAATATGGCCAAAGTGCTCGAGTTTAGCTCTGTATTCTTTTGACAAANTGACACTTTCCAGCTTCCCCACCTTTAGAGAAAACAAACTAATGGGACTACCTGTTGGGGCTGCATTTGTCAGTGATTTTGAAACCAGATGTTACCATGTGTTATTTTTCTCTCCTTTAACTCTGGCATGCACCTTCCCTTTTGGGTAATTTTTCCTCTGAAATGTTATTGCTGTTCAGTGAGCGCTGGAGACTCTGACTGTTACTTCAGGCTGCCTCTACTCCAAAATCCTTCACTGCTGTTATTTCCTCTGTGTACCTGCTGAGTGTGGTGGTAGCTAATCTGCAGAGGAGCCAATGCTATACCCCAGTCTCGAGCAACCTCAGTTCCCCCAAGCGTAAGACTTCTGCTCTAGACCCTTCCCCAGCTTCATTGCCCTTCTCTGAACATGTACAAAGTCCACTCTATCTGCTAGGAGAAGGAGGATTCTTTTCTTCTCCCTTCGCTTGATTCAAGCGAGCAAAAGCAAATGCTCTGCTGGTAGCAATGACTGCTCAGCATTTCTAAATCTGCCTCTGCAGCTGCTCCAGGTAAATTCATGCTGGGCTGTAAGAAATATGCTCCATCACCTGGGCAAGCCTAGCAGAAATGCTGTGTTGTGAAAACGGAACCATAGAGAGAGTTTTAGGTGGTTGAAGGTGATAGAACTTGTCTTTCCTGCAGCCCTGTTGCTGTACAAATTAGGTCTGGGTGAACCTCCAGAGACGGAGGTAGCAGCAAATGTCAAATGCTTTATCCATACCCACTGATAGTCCTGTCACGTCACTGCCTCGATGCCTAAAAATGCCCTGGGTCAGCAGTGGTGGCCGTTACTCAGGTTTTCCAAATCTGACTTTGTATCTGCTATTTCTGAAGGTCTTTTGAGAGTGATGTCTATCAGATCATGGGGCTTGTTGGGGAAACTAGCCCCAGAGCTGATGGGCTGCGAAGGGAGAGTGTTGCTAAAAGTTCTCTGGGTTCAGGGCGACAACTGGGTAAGAACGGTATTTGAAACTGGATCCAATCAGGCTGCCTCCCCATGTCCTAATGGTTTAACATCTCAAATCAATGACGAGGGACTGAGTGCTAAGATGAATGCCATTATTTCAGCACCGCGCAGGATGCCGTGGAGTTGTCAGCCACCCAGGCTTTATTAATATTTGGTCGTTCCATACCAATCCATTACTATTACACATAGATTTATTACGAGGGGAGCAGCGGGCTCCTCTGTGGTTAAAGATGAAGTATATCTTCTACTATTATTTTTCCTTTCATCTGCTTATAATTTTCTCGGTGTCACTGAAGCTGGAACTTTCCTTGCCAGCCGGTGACTATTTTGAGAAACTTTCACTTCTGCACATACACAATTATATAATGATTAACTAGTTCTGAGGCCAATTAAGTAAAATGTCATCCATAACATATCACCCAGGAGGTGAAACCATTCCTGTGCCTTTTTTTGGCTCATGAAATATCTTTTTTAATCAAAGGCATTTTTCAAACTGTTATTGCAAATACTTTGTTTGTTTAACTAGTCCAGGGTCTCTTCTCCCTAGATTTCTGGATTTTTAGCCGATTGTATAAATGGAAGAAAATGTATGGGTTCTCCTTCCTCTTGCCTTGGGGGGTGTCTTGGGGTTTGATTTTGTTAGATTAGATGGTATTAAAACATAACCTTGGAGGAGGTATCAGATACATGAAATACCACATTGCACTCAGGGATAACTGCTGAGCTCTTTCAGCTGATTGCGGTCAAACTTGCAGCCAACCCCCAGAGGGTTTACCCCAAACCAACTTGAGAGTGTTTTAGATGGGAAGAACCCTACCTGGGTTGAAGGGTAGGGGTGGTGTTAGCACCCTGACTCTACAGATTGAGCTGCAGGGCGGCAGGAGCTCCCTTCTCTACCTGAAACCCAAATGAAGTGGCTTGTGTATTACTTCGTTGAGCTCTTCATAGCACATTGAGCCCACTTTGGGGAGAGGATGAGCTGAGGAGCGCCATGGAGCACGTATGTATAGAATAGCCCCGGCACCGGTTGTTCTGGAAGGCGTGTGAGGGGGAGGGAAAAGCAGGAGCTCTGTGTCAGCTTTGCTCCATTTGCTGGGATGGGAGGCAGGGAGATGTCAGCTCTTTCGCAGACAATGACCCAGCCTGGGGGAGGATATGCCTACTTTAAAAACCTCCCTGAAATCCAATCAGGAATGGAATAGGATGTGAGCAAAGTATGAGCAGAGGCCCTTGAGACAGACACTTCTTGGCGTTTGGCTTAATGCCATTCCCAAGTAAAATATGGGGTCATTTTTACATTAAAAGCAAACAACCCTTGTTAGATATTGGCCAAGTCTGGCATTAAAACTGCGAGGGCATTGCAAAGCGTTCTCTCCCATGTATGAAATGTATTCAGACTAATTCCTTAAATGATTGCGTTGTTTAGTGCTGAGTAACATTAGCCAGCTTGTAAAAGGTAAATTGCAACCTTAGCCCTTCCTTTAACTTGATTAATTTTGATCACTGGAGCTTGTTTTAGCTATTATCTTTCCCAAGTGATTTCCTTTTATGTGCTGCCATTCACCAACTGTTCACATGCAAACGGGGCCGGGATGGAACCGCGATACCTGACAATAGCATGTGCGGGGTCCTTTATGCGCTATTAAAACGCTACGGTCTTCACTCCGAAGGCTTAATTGAAAAACAATTATACCGCAAAATGCTCTCGATTACGATTAATCAAGCCCTGTCAAAGCCAGTGAAAATGCACGCTGCTGACAGGGAAGAAAGCCGTTGTGTTCTGCCTTGCAGTGATTTTTTTTTTTGGTGAGCTCTTACCCAAGGGCAATATTCCGTACAAAGCTATGAGCTGCCTGACGTCCACGAGAGACGGCATCGGCTCCACGTTTGCCAGCCGAAGGGCGCTCCCCAGGTAGTTGTACTCGCCTGCAGGGAGGAAGCACGGGCTTAATAAATGTGACACGGTGTTGTTATAAAAAACATAACTCAAATAATGAAAAACTACTCTAGAATATTATTCTATCATGTTCTCAGCAAAACTGGTAGTGGCAAGGGATGGGGACTCCAGCAGGGCAATATTGCTGTGGAACGTGGCCCTGAGAAAGCTGAAAGGTGAACTGCAAAGGAAAATGAAGTCAAGCACGTTGTGGACTTGCCCTTCCAGACCGTGGAAGGCGTTCGGCAGAGCAGTCGGTCTCCAGTAACCTTTTAAAGAAACTTTGTGGAGAAGAATCATTAGCAGCGCCATAAATCACGCTGCTGGCAAAGGATTTGTAGGTTTGGGGTTTTGCAGGGCTGGAGTCGCAGTGAACCGCGCTCTATCAAAAGGAATTCAAAAACGGGGAAAAGATATTTCAACAGGCTTGCTTTCCTCTGGCTGCATCACTTCTGGGCTTCTCACGATGTTAGACATTTCAGAGTGCTGCCTAATTTTGTGGGGCTCTTTCCTTTGCAGTTCACCTCTTTTTTTTTTTTTGTTCAAAACCCCCCAGAACCCTCTACAAAACAACTCAAGAAACCAAAATCTGTCGTGAACTGAAACGATCTAACCTTGCCCCAGCTCTTGTTTCAGAGCCGTAATCGTGTTGCTTTCCCTGTCCCTGCCCATATACAAGACAAGTTAAGAGAACAAAGATATAGAAGGATGGGCCCCAAGCAGGAAAAACTGGTCGTGATGTAGTCAAGGATTAATTTCTTAGCATAAATTAGACGTTGTTGCAGTGACTATTATTGAAAAAAATTATATATTATTTTTTAAATGGAGATATAAAGGGAGAGCACCAGAGCTCTCTGGAGCCAAGGTAAATCAGCAATGGTTAAGAGAGAAAGTGGAGTTGTAATGTGGGGGCAAAAAGGCAGACAACTGGTGCAACTACCCCCTCCCTGCTGAAGAATAAAATTCATTTCGGGTTTTATCTTTTATTTAAGGAGAAATCAAAAGAACAGGATAGGAATTAATCTTCACAGATTTAATTAGAAGGCATCAAAGGGTTTAATTGCAACTGAACATAAATCACGGTGGATATTCTCTGACTAATTTAGATAAGGTCACCAAGAAAATTAGTTCGGTGATGTCGGTTTGTCATAGAGGGGGGACATTTCAGTGCCTTCACTCGCTGCGTAGCACAAATCCACTCTTTGTCCTTTCCCCAGGAACTGGGTGTCAGTGACCTTCCTTACACTTCAGCTGAGCAGATGAGGACTTATTCTTCTCCAGCCTTTGACTGTGTCCTTGGATCCTTAAAGGGATGTTTTTTGGATTTAAAACAACAACAAAAAGCTAGATCCAGATCCTAGGCCAGCTTCAAATACCTTTTGTGTCTTGTTCTGGCAGTTCAAGAAGCGTGACTGAGTTTTGAGGGGGGAAGAACTGGCTTTGATAGTCTGGGCCACCTCCTTGCTGCCTAGTCTGCGTGGGCCTAGCATCTGTGCTGGGACAAGTGCGGGACCTGGCATGGGCGTAGGCAGCCGGGTGAATGTTGTTCAGCTCTACATTTCTATGCCCAGCATCTTCTGCTGCTGGGGAGGGAATATTAGTCGAAGTTGGACGAGCCCTTGGGTTGTTCAAGGCTGCAGAGGAGCCAAGGCTTCAAACCTCAGGGTCAAGGGAAGGTGGCCCCAAACCATCTCAGTCTGCTTCCAGCTTTGATGTTACCAGCTGTTAATTAATTATCTACTGGCTAAGATGTGCCTTCAAAACATCTGTGGCAGGGAATGTTTATTGGACAAAAGCAACCTTGATACTGAACAAATGAGTAACAAAAACTTTCCATTACTTATTACTGTTTGATGAGCATAAAATGGGCAAAAAACTCGTTAATTCAGCCTTCAATAGAGCAGGCAAAGACTCTGCAGGCAGTAATTAGTGGTTCTAAGTTTATGTAATGTGGCGATGTATGAAAGTCTAGCTTTTCTGGCTCAAATACACACCGTATCAACAGCCAGTGGCACTGTGGCTTCTGGAAGTCTGTGAATTCCAATATTGGTGACCTTTGCAACAATCAAATCTTGGCTTCTGCGCCTTCGAAGGTTGCTGTGATTTTTATTGTACGTCACTAAATACTTTTGGAGATGGTGTCAGACCCTTGTGTAGCTTGCAAGTGGTTTCCACACCCCCCACCCCCTTTTCTCTGTGTAGAGCACGTCTGAGTGCAGCTGCAGGTAACAGACTGGGCAAGACGACTATGAAATGCAGAACTAGGCAGAGACATCTTCCTCAAGTCAAGGGCTGGACATGCCTCAAAGCACTGCTCAAAGTTCATGGGCAGTCAGAGAGGTGCAGTTAAGGGGGTGAGTCTTCTCTGCTGAGTGAACAAATGCTAAAGGCGATTTTTTTGGTGTTCTCTGGGCAATACTTTGGATGAGTTATGACCCCATGTCTGACAGACTTGCACCGTCTTGTCAATGCTCGGCCAGGGCTCCTTAAAGGATGTCCTGATTCCACCTCAGAGTGAGTTGTGACATCCACAAACACTTGAGGCTTCCAGGCGTTGGTGCTTGGAGCCGAGCACCAGCTTTACAAACAGGTCCTGGTTTCAGTAGCGGAAGTGAAAGGTATGAAGCACCCTACAGAAACAGGCTTGATTTGCATACCTGGCTTTAGATAGTCAAATCTGAAAGTCCTGAAAGTGTAATTAGTCTTGAACTCACTCTTAACTGGAAACAGGGGGCGGTGAATGCTGAATGGCCAGAGGTTTGGTTAGATTCAATGCCATATTAGCTGTAAAATGTGTACTTTACCAACATAATCGGAGAGATTCACAGTCTTGGCTTTTATTAGTAATTCACTTTCCACGAGTTCCTTGTAGAGAGAATCGATGGTCCTACGGACAAGAGACATCACTCAGAAATTCCTGGGCACTGTAAGAAAAATCTCAGTCGTTCAATAACCGAACAAGCTTGAACGTTATTTATGGTTCCTCAGCTTTATTAAACGTATCTTGTAGCCCAGCGGTAACGGTGATTAGTGTCATCGATATGAAATCAATAAGTCCTGCATTATCTGGTGAGGAATCTCTTTTATTACCTCACACACCGCATGGTTCCCCCTCACACCGGTTCCGTTACCCCCTTCCAGGTGATGCAAGATCAGTTATGACTTGTGTAATAGACTCGTTCATTAATATCAATTACTGGGAAATTATTTTTAAATTATACCATAATAGCAATCCTAACACTACTATACCTATTCGCTTAGCTCTCCAATTAGAAGTAATTCATTAATTCTACTTGGAATGCATTCTGTTTGAGATAGATGGCCTCATCTTGTCAGGAACACACTGGGAATGACTTGATGGGAGCATCCAATGGTCCACCTACCACAGTGTGTTAGGGTTGTGCCTGCCAAAGGAAGATTGAGGGGGGAAAATTGCAGTGGAAACAGGCACAGCTTCTCCAGTGGAACATTTTCTTTCCGTCTCCATTAGTGGCTGGAAATAGCTCCCAGTAATTGAGGATTGAATACACTTATATTTGTATTGGGTTTTCTTTTGGTGTGGATCTTGTCCACGTTCTCCCTCTCGGAGTTCTAAGTATTCATTTCAGTGACGCTTTTGGCACTAGGTTCTACAGATTGCTGCGAGGATTACATAAAATGAATAAGCCTGTTGGAAATTCTTGTTATATTTAGTATAAACAATACTGATGTGGAGCTTTTTGGATTTCCCACTGCTTGTTCACTTTTCACATCCTCTTCCTTCAATAGCTGAGCATTTTTGCTGTTGTCACCTGTCTTAATTGGGATATTCTGGTGTGGTTGCCACAAAAATATTTAATATTGACTCTCAGCTGGCTAATAAAACCATGTATATAATTTGAAGTCTGCAGCCTTCTTCCACTTCAGCTGGGAAGCTTTATGTTTATGCAGCATTAGTGGCACAATTGATACAGGAGCAGCAATAAGCAAATACAAAATGTAAGGTACCTTCAACATTATTTTGCTACCCTGGCTCTTGCTTTCATTCTCAGTGGTTTTATGTTGAGGATGCATCATAAAACAAGCAGAAGGAAGCCAACACCGACAGCTCTGTTGGGAGCATGACTTCTACTCTGCCAAAGCAGAGATGATCCTGAGATTCTCTTGGTTATTTATGAAGTGCTTCCTCAGCAAGGAAGAGCAAAGCATAGAGCCAAACTGCCCCATAAACTCTAGCTACTTAAAAAACTTGCGTTCTTAAGTGGCTGTATGTTATATGAAGTTTATACATAAAGAAGCAGGTATGTACAAGAGGCATTTTAAAAGCACAGAATATATGTATCCTTGTTAGACCTTGGCAGTGTTCTTGCAAGAGAGGTCATGCTCTGTTATAATCCATGACATTTTCATTCTAAATATTTGCTTGGAGAGGTTGCTTTATTTTAAAGCAGGTAGAGAGATCGCCGGCTGATTGTGTAATCTAGCACCTGAACAATCTAGTCCAGGTCTCGCTGTGCTTATCTTGTACAAATGGATTTGTGGGGGTGAATCCAGAGTGTTTTCTCCTGTGGAGATTGAGTATGTGCGATTCCATGATGTTCTCCAGCCTTGCTCTCTCAGGAGCTGGGTCTGCACCTACCCTGCTGCTGCTGGGTGAGCAATTCCCAGCAGTGACATCTTTGCATGAGTGTCTGTGTTGTGTGCTGGTAAAAAATGGCTGGATTACCAGCGACTGCATCACGTCAAGAGAAGAAATCCTCTCAAATTCTCCAAATCAGATAAGGGTGCTTCCAAGAGCAGGGGTACCCAAGAAGCTGCCGGGTCTGCTAGAACACTTACTGATAAATAAGACTGACTTATGACGTGTATGTGATACCTCAGACGTGAAGGGCGATTTATAGAGCACAGGGGCTTGTCTACAGCCTCATCACGCTGCAGCTAGCATGGAAAATCTGACAGTCAACAAAACCTCCAGGTGCTTTTGCACCTGCAAAGACGATGGGAGAGAGGCAAGCGAGGCTGATAGCCTGCCTAGGCTTAGCTTTGCATGCTGGAATTAACCTGATTGAGGTTAATGGAGAAATGGAGACTGGCTTTAGTGGTGTGAGGCTGCAGAATGGGGGATCTTAATTTGTATGCATTGCTGAAGAATGGAGGGGAAACGAGGTCTGCGCTGTGTAGCATTAAAGCCGTGTTTTGTTGCCCTGTTTATAGAGGTGCTGCGAAGCCACCAGTCAGGGAGGGGCAGTGGGAAGGTTGTAGTATTTCCTGGGAATGCAAAAAAAAAAAGTTATAGATGAAGTGTATTTGCACTTCAAGTGTGTGAAAGGTTATTTTCTTTGTCACCTAAGTTTTTAAGGGATATTTACAGCTGTTAGTAAAGCGGTTTTGTGTATCACAGGGCTCCTGATTGTAGTAAGTGTGGCAGTGCTGAAATACTGCTTGTATAATTAAAAATAAAAAGGTTTGGCAGCTTATTTACTGCAGAGAAGATGCAGTCTCATGGCCTGAATTTCAGGAAAACAGGGTCTTCTATTTACCTGTCAGGAGTTAGATCTTCTTCCATCTCGGGTATCTTTTTCCTTGTGGTTGTCCTTTTTTCCTGAGGACCACAAAGAAGAGGCAGAAATTAGTGACCTTAGTCCAAAGATTCAAATTTGAATGTACTAAAGCTAAGTGAGAGCCAGAATGGCAAATGTTTCAATGTATAAATGTGACCCTTGCTACTGAAGGAAACCAAAGGGCAAAAATATATCCTTGGGTATGCCCTGAGGGAAAGGAACATTTAGGCTAGAGAGAAGGAAGTAATGTTTTACGCTGAGGGTGGTGAGAGCCTGGCCCAGGTTGCTCCTGCCTCATCCCTGGAGCTATCTAGGTGAAGTTGGCCAGGGCTCTGAGCAACCTGCTCTAGTTGCAGATGTCCCTGCTCCCTGCAGAGGGGTTGGACTAGATGGCCTTGAAAAGTCCCTTTGAACCCAAACCAGTCTATGATTCTATGATTTACAGGTGCCTCATCGAGGCATGGGAGAGGTGAAGTGGACTCTGCCTGAATTAACCTGGTGGCTGCTACTTCCTTCTAAAATACAGCTGCTCAAGGAGTCCGTGTACCTGAGCTGCAAATACCATCTCCTCAGAGTGATCGGTCGTCGTGTTCCTTCTAGCAAAGGTTGCACTCAAAAGAATCCCAGGGTCATCTGCTCTGAGACAAAATGCTCCTCTACTTCCTTTTTGGAGCAGAACTCTGTAGTCGAGTGGCTATGGCCTGTACCCAAAAGGGAAGCAGGAAGGAAAAGTGTGTGGGGTCCAAGAAGCTGCTCCAGAGACTGTTGATGCTTTTTTCACATTGGGGTAAAATACATAAGCAGCTTTCCTGAGGGTCATGCAGGGTGCTTACAGCTGGACCAGGACCTGAAACCAACTCTCCTGAGTCTCTAGTTAAGCCTCCTAACTATTAGCCATCCTTTTGCCTTCTCCTTCCTAATGCCTCAGGGAAGCAGCTTGAAAGGGTCAGGAAAACATGACCTGCTCTTCTCTTGCTATTTTCCCTGTACTTTCACTAAGGGAAGACATGAACTTGTGTGACTAGTTTCTCTACATACTGTAAAAAAACCAACCCCGAAACCCCATGGAAAACATAAATAAGGTAGATGTGAATCAGTTATGTCAAGGCCCTCCATTAATTACAGCTCACAAGCCATAAATAGGGTTAGGGATAACTAGGAGTGGAGAGGGCCTCATTAATCCACTTTAGTGCCCACCACTGGTGTCCATACTTAAGTTCCCCGAAGCCCGTTAGAATCCCTTCAGTGGAGCTACTCACCCAGCGACATTTGGGCACCGTGGGATTTCTTCGACGGCTTATATTTAAGCATGTGCTTAACTGCTCAGTGGATCAAGAGAGCGCTTATTCTTTCCAAAAGCTTACATTTGCTTTCCTGGGAATACTGTTGTTTATTTTCTTCATAGTGAATACTTTTGCAGAGCTCTAGAGGCTATGTTGTTGAGTTAAAAATTCTTACCCCATTATCTGGAAAATGTTGGTTGGTGGTTTTGGGTTGTGTTTCTTTTTAAAATTTTTATTCTAAAATGGGTCATCAGTGTTCAGAAATGTATCGAGTGTTTTCAAGGAGAGATGCAGGGTAAACAGCCTGTGGTTCAATCACCTGTTACTGTTAACAAGGGCAACAAAGATAATCTAGATGAAAATGGAAATGAAGCCCAGAACTAGATGGATAAGCTAAACAGGAAAAAGGTGATGGGTCTAAGTTTTGGATTAGAATAATGCAAATAGCTCTGTATCTGCACAACTACACCTCAGGTTTCTTTACATAAATAAGCTCGGCGGTGAATATTTGTTAGAACGTGCCAGTGGGGTTTTGTTTTAGAGAGAAGGAATGGGAAGAACAAAGAATGTGCCGTACTGATTTAACAACAGAGGAAATACTGAGGCTGTCGGTGGTTTATTTCTGATATTCCTCCAGCTCTGCCTCTTTAACCTTTCTTCCAGCAAGCTAGAAATTACATACCGTGGGGTCTGACTGGGGGGGAAAAAAAAAAAGCTCATTTCTACCTATGTAAAGACACTAAGCATATGTTGAATTTATTGGCCAACTGGTATTGTCCTCAAGGCAGCTTCACCGATAAAGGAACTAGAGAGTGAAACAGAAATGAACTATGCAGGGGAAAAATGTGTTTTCCTAATTAACATCAGCATTTATGGGAAATTTGGCAAACCCTGAGATGCGATAAGGGCGAAACTGAATTGTAGACAATGGCTTTCCTCCAAAATGTCTTACTGGGAACTGCTTTTATTTAGAAAACGATCGCAGTTAATGAATGTGAACATGCTCATCATTTAGAGTGGAAATCTCCTTGTTTCTAGCTCTGAAATGTCAGTCTAGCTTCTGTGTAGCCATCCATTCACTCAGTTGTTTTCTGCTTTGATAAGTCACACGTAGTGAACTGCATTAGCTCTGAGTTGGCAGATGGCAGAAGACTGTCTGCCGTGCTCAATGGGGTATCACAGAATAATTAAGGCTGGAAAACACCTCTTGGATCATCGAGTCCAGCCTATGACCTACCACCACCACATCAGCTAAACCCTGCCACTAAGTGTGGCATCCAGTCTTACTGCGTGGGCTCACGAAAATGTTCTGAGTAGCTCAGGGGTTGCTACAGGCAAACATGGACCCTCTTTCAGACCAGATTCCAGAGCAGAGTGTCTCAAAGGGCAGTCAAGATGTCCCATTGAGGGACATGTTCCATATCGGAGCTGCAGGATCTGTGTCACCCTTTGCCTGGGATCACACAAATCCTGCTTCTGTCAGTCATCTACAGCCACTGCCACTGAGTATGTGGAAAAGTAATGAGAATAAAGCACTCCTGTGGTTTAAGGGAAATGAGAGTCTGTAAGGAGCAGTCTATGAAGTGTCTGAGTGGATTCCTTGGATCACGTGTGATGTTTGGATGGGAAGCTGAGCAAGTGCAACTTTGCAGTGTGTGCGCATCCGCTCTGGATTGAGAAGTCTTCTCTGGCTATGCCAAGCTCCTGAAAAAGTCCTTAGACAAAGATGTTCCCACTGATTATTAAGCCCTTGCTAAATGAGAGGCTCTGCTCTGTAATCCCCGTTGGATTTAGCAGCAGCCTCCGAAGCGGTTCCAGCCCCCGCAGCCGGCTGAGAGCTCTGGGTGCTAATCTCCATCAGCTACAGGAAATCCAGCGGGGATTGTGAATCGCTGTCCTCAAACCCAGGACAATTCTCACCCAGCCTGCCTCCTGGCTTTATTCCCTATGGCTTTGCTCTTATCAAGTCTTTAGACGGATGTCAATATTCTTATCATAGCTGTTGCTGTAGTTAACCTCCTGCGGTTTCTTGCTGCATCAAAAAGAGATATTCCAAGGTGTGCTGAGATGCTAGCAAGGCCTCTTTCAGAAGCAACTTTTACGCACTTAGGTTTCCATGTCTGTCCCCTCTTGCTGGTTTTTTTTCTTTGTTTGGTTGGGGGTTTTTGCTGAATTCTGGCCACACCTTTGTGTATGTGTGGGTGTGCCCGCTCGCAACGGGTTGCTTTACCTGTAGTTGGATTGGAAACGAATCCTTGGGGGAGCAGAGCAGGAAAAGCAGCACAATGGGCTTGATAAAAAGCACACTGATAAGGCCTCAGATGCAACTTCCAGGTCAGTAGCTGCAGAGGGCTGACCTGTCAGCACTTAGGTTCGGTGGAAAACCCGTTTAAAGAAAGTAGGGCTGTGGTGACTTACTTGGCTGTGTATTCTCAAGAGAAAACCCCTTGGCTGCTAAGCCCTCTGGGTACGATGGTTGGGTACATCCATCTAGGAGAAAGGCTTGTCAAGCTGGTGGGTTGTGTTGAGCCACCTGACTCAAAAGCTTGGGCTGTCAGCAGAAAGGGGTGGACTCAGAACAACATTTCACTAAAAAGTGTGCACTGGCATAAAGATGTCACCAGCCCTTTAGAAACCAAGTTGTTTACAGAATGCTAATCCTCTGTCTTTCACTTTGGGTGCTTCCTAACAGGCTTCTCTAGGTGGGGTGGGAACTTAGACCCTCTGACATCTCTTTGCCAGCCTTCCTAGATATCAATCCCATCTTCCTCATGAGGAGGTGATCACCTTTCAGATTTTTTTTTTCTCAGTTGTCTTCTGCACTGGTGCTTACAGTCAGAGCTTGCTGATCTATGGCTGGGTAAGCGACAAGCTGCCACTGTGCATAGTGAAGAAAAATGCAATTTTCAGCAGAGCTGAACCCCATTCCTTTGTTTCTGTTGTATCCTCATCCCTTCTACTATGACAGTCATCAGATCAGGAGGTAGCTGGAGCAATCAGAGCCCAGCACAGCTGTTGTTGAAGGACAAATGGTAGGGGACAGTCTGTGGGGTGAGATGCTTCCAACACAGATAGAGGCACAGGATCTATGCCTCAATTGCTAGTAATGTGGTTTGTTGCTTATTAGGTGCAATCCAATTAGTTTAGCTATTTGTGTTGCGATATCATGATTGATTAGAAATTAGGAAGAAGTTCTTCACTCTGAGGGTGGTGAGACACTGGCAAAGGTTGCCCAGGGAAACTGTGGATGCTCCAGCCCTGGATGTGTTCAGGACCAGGTTGGATGTGGCTCTGAGCATCCTGCTCTAGTGGGAGGTGTCCCTGCCCATGGCACGGGGGTTGGAACTAGGTGATCTTTGAGGTCCCTTCCAACCCAAACCAGTCTATGATTCTATAGTTTCTAGACCAGCCTACTGGTTTGGAGAATCATTTGTAATGAGTAGAGTGATTTGCCATTCCACTCAAGATGATTCTTCTACAAAGGCAGCATAATGGACTTGTATTCATCGGGGGCAATAAGAGCAATTCATGGCAGGGTTAAGTGTCAGCTTTTAGCATTAAGTGGTATTTAAAGGTTTGGGAGTCAGTGATAAAGTTAAGACTAGGAAGTACAGTGCCTGGAAATAAAGGAGTAGCTGATGGGTATGCCTGGAGCTGTTGACTTTTGTTTAAGATTGGAGCCACCTGAGACACTGGAAAAGAGAATTAGATCCCTTGTACTTTCACTGTAGAGTCCAATTCCAAAGCATCCTCACTGCAATCCCCACAAAAGGGACTTTCAAACAAGATTTCTAACTCAGATTTCTTCCTGTGGGACAGGCAGATTTCTTTAATATGGACTTGCCGGAATTTTTGAGCTGTAAACCACTTATCCTGAGGTGTGCTTGAAAAAAGCAGCATTGAGAAGGGGAGACGTATGGGACCTAGGATGTGGCAACATACTTCTTAAAGAACTAGAGGATTTTTGCTGAACAACAAATAAGCAAGCTGCTTCCAAAACTTTCCAGCTTGTATTATTTTTATTATATAGGCCAGATTTTCACAAAACAGATCTGAAGTCTGTGTGCACAGGTATGCACTCTGTTGGTTTATGGTCTGAGGGATTTATGCAAATACAAACTAGAAAAAAACCTTTGCTAATGTCGATTTGGACATTTTAAATAGTTTTGCACAGGGAAGATCTGTTTTGACTAAAACAGGATACCTCCTTCCATTCCCCACCTCTAAAATAGAACTATTTTTTTTATCTCCCGATAAAAATCTTCAGGGCATTTGTTTTATTTAATTAGTGCTTCTTTCCTCTTCCCCCACCTCGTTCTTTCAGGTTACTGGCACAACTTGGGAAAACAAAAATGAAATAACCTCCCTCCACCTAAAACCATTCCAACACTATATTGAAGGGAAAAAACAAAACCCTCACAACCTCTAACATAAAGCTTTATAATTCCAGTGTGACGTTTTGAAGCAGTTCGAAACACATCTGTCCACCACAACTTAGGGGAGATCGTTGCAATATCTTGTCTGTGTATCTTAAGCTCCCTATTTTAGAAAGAGATTCAGCAATTCGGTTCGTATCAGTTGTCAGAGTCGCTCCAGTCTCGTGTTATTAAATTGCCCCTGCTCGTTTGTCAGATGAAAGAGGATTTTTAAAGATCATTTGAGTAGAAGTATAGCAGCAGCAAGCATTTGCATGTGAATAAAAAAAAGAGGATTAGAGAAATGAAATAGCCAGCCTTAATCTCATGTTGTATTTGCCCTGAGGATTTTAAGTGGATCTGCTGATTGAATGGCAGAGTCTGTGAGCTTTTGAGTTGTTTTGCCGTGACGTGATCTATAGTTGAAATGCTTGGGTAAGGAGTTCAGGGATCCGCGAGCTGTGGAGCTCTGCGTAGGGTGATGCTATGAAACGAGATGTCAATGTGATGTGTGCTGTGTTTCAGTAAGGAACACACATTGCAAACAATGCATGTCTTTAACCTAAGTTATATGCTCAAACTAACTGAAATTGCAAGCTCCCAAACCCTTCCATAGTGAGTAGTGACATAATTAATGTGTACCTGGCTGTATGTGAGCCATGTAATATTACAGATAAAATACACCAAAGCATTCAAAGTGATTTATGGTGTTTTTTTGGGTGTGTACAATTTTGATACACATTAACCAGTCCTAATTGAGGAGGAAAAGAACCAGCAACTGGAAAAGGTGCTGGCACCCAGATCCATGCCTTTCTTGGAATTTTGGAATCATTTTAGTTGGAAAAGACCTTGAAGATTGAGTCCAATCATTAACCTAACACTGCCAAGCCCACCACTAAACCATGTCCCTCAGCACCACATCTATATGACTTCTAAAGACATGTGCTACTAATAAGAATGCATTCATCTGAACCTGTCCCTTTAAAGAGAGGGATTGCTTGGGTTTTCCTGTTTGACTGGATCAGAGGATGCCAAGAGGGTGTGTATCCATAACTTATGAAAATCTGATCTATCTTGTAATGATTTCTCTCCAACAGTTCAACTTGTCTTAAGAAATATTTATAAAGATTAAAGAATAATGGTAGCTAAAGGAAAAGGCCCTGGGGAAAAAAAAAAAGCCATAGATTTTAAAATGCTTCTGCGTTGAGATTCAGTAAATGTTTGGAGGGGACACTTGGTGTCTGTGAGATTAGGGTTTGCACCACGGTGTCTAGGCAGGGATAGGAGATTTACCCTGAATTCTCCCAGCTTGCTGCACTTACCTTTTCACTTTTTTTCCCTTTTTTCTGTTTGCCACTCTTCTCTCCATCCACAGCCACTTTGAGATTCTTCACGTTCTTTTCCATCAATTCATCAACCTAGCCAGACAAACGTAGGTTGAATCGAAGTTTTCTGTTCTACCACCACCCCTCAGACAAATGTTCAGCTAAACAAGCGTTAAAGCAAAGAACAGCTAGTAAGGACTCTGGGAAGAAGTAAGGTCTATGCTGGGGTTGGTTCTTACAGCCGTAGAGAAATACACACAGGCAATGCGCGTTATTAGTGTCCTCTCCCTATTGTAAGCACACCTGCACTCTGATCTCTTCCTCCACTTCTCCTCGTTTCTCTTCTTTGATCAGCTCCAGGTCATGATCCTGGTGAAAATCCCATCCCTCGTCTCTGTTCTGCCAAAACACTGTTATCCAAAAGAAAGAAAGAAAAAAAAAAAAGGGAGAAAAAGTTACAGAAGCCACTGGTTTCTCCAACTGCTCCTGGAGGCAAAAAGAAAAATAGGTAGTTGCAGGCAGCTTTTATTAAATTATTAGCTCTATGAAAGTAGCAGGCTCTAGAGACCCTTACCAAGTTCAGAGCCCTGTTGTGTTAGGATCTGTAAATCTTCAGGTTAACTATTTTTTCTTTTGCCTTGGGCTATAAAACGGTACCAGATTTTGGGAGGATAATGGGATATGGAGAGTTGCCATTTTCTAGTTGCAAAGCTGAACACCTGGAGTGTTGTTCATCCTCAAGGTAGTAGAGTATTGATCCAACCGTGTTGTGCCCAATGCTGGGGTATTCCTTTTCTTGCTCTTTAATAGCACAGTGCTTAAATCTATACCATGAAGAAGTCACAGAGATGGCTCCTTATCCTGAAGAGTCCGCTCTCTATGCGTGTCTCTTGGCTGGCACAATGCAGGCTTGGGGACCAAAAGAAGGTGTTCAATTGAAGTCAGGAATTTTCCTTCTTCTCTCCTGCTCAGTTATTTAATGCTAAGCTAAAGGTGCTGCAACCTTGCGAGTTAGTCTTTATAATAATTCACATGAGGCTGAAATGTGGGCCAGGAGCACTGGAATAGGAATGAAAACCTGCATGGACCACGTGGGAATGGGAGCGAGAGGGGACAGTGAGGTTGATGGAGCAATAAACTGCATCCAGCCCACAAGTGACGTATGGCCACACAGCATTTTAACTTTGTCTAGGGAGTTCGAAGCTTGAGGCAGTAATTGAGAGGTGGTCAAAGTCGTCTTGGAAAAGAAACAAGACCCACCTGATACAGCACCACTGTTTCATGCAAAGGATAAGGAGACCAAACTGCAGGAACAAAGAAAACTTGTGCAAACTGATGTTAAAAAAACCCCAAACAACAAACAAACCTAAATCTGTTTGTGATAAAGTAGCTAATGATCCCGTGGCGCAGCTCTTTGTAATATGCTTTTCGGAAAAAGAAAACAAACCCTAAATGAAATGTGGCAAGCTCGGTGTGTATGCAAATTCTCTATTAGCAACAGGTACCTTTTTAATGAAAACGCCTCTCTTCTTTCTACATTTTTTGAGCTAATTTGAAGGAAGACAATTCACATCTTGCTTTTCTTTGCATTTCAAGCCCCGATATTATCTTCATAAATGATGGCTAATCTCCAGCAGTATGTGCTAATTCAATTTCCAGGTGATTTAAAATGACACTTCAAGATAGAGGCTCCTCTACAAATCTGTTTTGTACAGGCTTCTCTTTCCTCTACCTACTCCTGTGTCTAAGGCACCATAAATTCAGGAAGGTTTTCACAGTACCCATAGGAGATCATTCAAGTTTTAGTCCAGTTAATATAATACCGGCTGCTATTTTCATCCCCTACAAATTTTCAGAGCCCAATTACGTGTGGAGTATTTGTGGCTTTGCACTTAGGGAATAGTTTTTTGCAGGTGAGTGGTCTTAATTTCATAACTGCAAATGGTAGAGATGGAGAAAGGACGGTGGATTTTTTTTGTGGTAACAAGAGAAGAAACTTAAAGGTGTGCACATTAATTTCTTTAAATTACTTGTGGGTCATCAGATGTGGCATGACAGATGTCACGTAATATTTCAAGAGGGAATGCTGATTTAATTTAGTTAAAAGGTACCTCCTCCAGCGTTACCAGCCTGGAATTTCAGCCTTGGGGAAAGGGGGTGTTACAGGGGAGCTATGTGAATTCTTAAACATGTTCCTGACTGGGTCAACAGGTTGCAAGTGCTATGTTTTTACAGGAGTGCTAGATTTTTACATATTTATTTTTCATACAGGCAACCACAGGTTTTTATTCTGTTTGGTGGGGTTTTTTCGTAATTGTTTATTGTCATTTTGTAAATCGATTAGCGGTTAATGTCCACTGTAGGCAAACCAGCGACAGCCCCCGCAGATCAGGCAGCTGCCTCCCATACTACTGGGCAAGGAGTTTTTCCAATTGCTGTATTAGCCACTAGGTTAGAGGTCTCTAATTTTAGAGAAGAGATCATTAACTCCTAGGTGTTAGATGCGATATTGTTTTTTTATAGATCAACAAAATGTTTCCAAGTTATTTTTAAAGGTAGGTCAGGAGGCTAAGGATGTTGTGTTTTCACTGGCTGGTCAGAAGAGCCTGGGATTTTGTTACAGACGGGGTCATCCAACTCCAGGAGCTATTTTTTGTGCATGTGTGTATGCAGTGCAATTTTTATCACCTCTTCTAAACCAGTGCGTGCTTATTTTTGGATTATTTTATATGCATGCCTTAACTCAAGCTGTCCCAGACTACTAACGTGACTGTTAACATCATCTCAGCAGCATTAGCTTTCACTCTGCAGACTAATTCCGATACCCTTGAGTTTCAGAGAACAGCTTGTGACTAATAATTGAAATATTTCAATTATTTCAATCTATCCAAAGCATGAAGCTTTTCTTAAAATGTCCGCTCTGAACTTTCTTTCAAGAACATGAATCTTTTGAAGCCTGGTTAAAAATATTCCCACACCTTAAAGTTTGGGCCATAGGAGTATTTGGGTTGAAACCAAGTATTCTCTGCAATATGTATTATATATATATATATATATTCTAGTGTAAAAGTAGATGTTGTGCAGAAACTGGTTGTTTCCAGCACTGGTATGTAAAAAAAGCCTTTTACAGCTTGGCAAATGTAGTTTAGCAACAGGCAAAACTGCTAAATACAGTCCTAGAAGAATAAGAATCTGGAATTCCAGTAAGGTTTAGGTTCTAGCTTGGTAGAAGGGGGAATAAAAAACCAAAAATGGGGTGGAAAAGTCTAACTGTAAAGCTTAAATATTGAAAAATAGGTAGATGAGTTTTCACAAAGATCTAAGTAACCTTTTAAGTAAAAATTTAAATAATGAAGCAACCGGTTTCAGAGGTTGGGAAGACTTTCTTAATTGCAAGATGTACGAGGCTGACCAAACAAAAACCCATTTTCTTTTAATGATCATTTGGGTAAACTTCAGCCCATAAGTGTCTTTAAATGATCCCATTATAGGCACCTGCTATAAACCTTTCTTGTTCGAGCTCCCTTATTTTAGTGCCATTTTCAAGATTTAAGCACTAATAGATGTGATTTTCTGTGCCAAATATAAGCACTGAGGTATTTCTATGTGAGAATAGAAAAAGGTTTCCAGTATAAAAAGACCAAACTCAACTATTTTTCTTTTCTTTCCTGTTTTCCTAAACAAAGTAAAGGTTAGAATTAAAAATACAAGAAGCTGCTTACACTGTTCTGGTCAGAAGTTGTTCTAGATTTGCTTCTGGAGGCCTTGAAAAAAAGGAACCTTGTTAATGGCCAGAGTAAAAATAAAATTATTCTGAGGAACTACCTTGTAGTATTGTGATAGTGTGTCCCGCAATAAGCGCTAAGCGCTTGTGAATGAGGCAGAGAAGGGGAATAGAGGAATTAACAGCTGTTTCTAAGAATAAATATGCTATCGAATAGACTTGCTTCACTAGGAGGAAAAAAAACCCAACCCAACACCTGGAGTTTAACTGAACAGCTACAGACTCTTACTGTGCATAAGACAGAACTGCAGTGATTCTTTGAAGCTTGCAAGGGAGCTCTTTCCACTCTGAGGATTTCTGGTTGTGCTCTGCGCAGAAAATGTGCAGAAAATTCCTTCTTATGTGCCTTTAGAGCCCGGGGAGTAGCTGTCAGCTCTGCAGGATGGGCTGGAGATGAGCACCGGTGTTTAACTCCGAATGGCAGGCTGGGAGTCTTTATCTCCCACAAAAGGATGCTGCCCGTGCCTGACCTTCCCGAGCACATTAGTGCAGGATATCTGCGAGTGCCTCCAGTATGTAATGGGGAGATAGTGACACTCACGCTGCCTGGCTTCAGGCACCCAATTCAGGGGCCTGAGCAGGAACCCAGGTTCCACAGACAGTTAATAGGCTGCTGGGTTGCCCTTGGGAAGCCTGGTGAGATATACAGGAACACAACGCTCCCAGTTCAGTGGTTATCTGCATGCAAGAAGTTAGCATGAGTAGCCCCAACGTGTTTTATGCTTGCAGAGCTCAAAGCAGGTATTTTGTAAGGCATGGCAGTACTGGTGTTGAGAGAGTTTGGGTGACAAATGTGTCCCCCATCCTCTCGTAAACCCCCTGACTTGTTATTTCTTCCCCTCTCGTTGGTACTTCTCAGCAGGTAGGGCTTCTACACTGCCCCTTGGGGCATGCTGGATGGGAAACGCTGCTCTTGCCGTTGTTGGTCTCCAGTTACCAGGTGCTATTTCATCCCGAGTACATTGAAAAGCACGAGTAATGTTCTTGGCCATTTAAGAAGCACAGATGAATTTGATCCTTATCTAAAACTCCTGCTGACTTCAGTGGGACTCTTGATGTAGCACTCAAGAGTAGAGCCTGGGATGAATTCCTCTTTACCCATAAAACTGCTTTAGGATTTATCATGTGTAAGAGAATTCTAATTCTTAGGAATCAAAGGTCAGGTAAAATTGTGCTGGTGTAAATTTAGAAATTACGTTGTGTAATTCTTTCCCTAGCCAACCCAAATCGGGCAGAAAACCTGATACCAATAATTTCTCAGCAGGATGGAATAATTGCGGTTGGGTTTTTTTTCACATAAGGTGAAAACCGTTTTTGAAATGTGAAAGCCCCTACTTTTGGATGCTTTCGGAGAGAAACAACCACCTATCTCCTAGATATAAGGCTGAGTTCTGCTTATTAAGATTCACACACCTTGAAACAAGTATATTTGTAGTCTAGTGGCCTTTGCTTGAAAGGATAATCTTGCTACTAAAAATTATAATAAAAAATAATTTGACTAGCTGTAGCCTGGGTAGGTGAATGAATCCATAGGCACTTTCCATGAATGAGAGGAAGATGAGATTAAGAGTTCCAGAGTATGACAGAATAAAGAGTTACAGGAGCATGAAAACATTGGTGTTGAAGCCTGATCTCCAGAATTTTGGGCTTTTTGCTATGCAGTTGTCATTTTGTTGCCGTCAGAAAATCCAAGAAAGCCTCTGTATGAATATCAGAGCACTTCAGTTTTACCTCGGCCACTTTCACTCCTATAGAATTGTACCTTCCTGCACAATTAGCTTGATGATTATGAGAGACTCCTAAGAAGACTTGAGGTACTGAGGGACTGACTCCTGAAATACCATTTTTACCTAATGTCCTCATTTCTATAATGCTCCATAGTTTGGGCAGCTGCACTGCTTGACCTTAGAGAAATGACTTTCAGATTAAGCCGAAGTAGAAGAACTTTCCAGCTGTAATTGTTATCTTTTTCTACTGACCTTTGTATTGACTGCTTCCTTCCTCCATTATTGAAAGGAAATTACTGGGAGCCATTTTCCAGCCTTCCTCCTGGACTGGGGTGGCCTGTGGGGTGAAAAGAAAAATCAGAATAGTCAGAAGTCTAAACCTGCCAAGCATGACAAAAAATGTCATGATTGCAACTGGATTTTTCAAGTTTTGTTCGAATTTGAGGAATGAGATACTGTTGTGTCCTCAGCAATCTTCCAAGCAGCCTGTAAGGGAGGTTTTAAACCATTGAGAGAAGATGAAGTGGGGGGTGTCTGTTCATCCCTTGACCTACTGAGGTCCCGAGAATTAAATTTAGGCTTGTTTCAGCATGTAATATAGGTAGGAGACTTTCAACATGTAAATGAAATTACCTGGCTGTTTTTTCTGTTAATCTTATTGTAGGGCTGCTCCCCTGCCCCTGAAAAGCAATTTCCAACTTAGGGGTAACTCAAAACTGTGGAAACATCATTTTAGTCTATAATCAGAAAGCAAAATAACGATCTTGGTGTGTCTTGCAAAACAAAATATTTTGTTTCGAGTTTACCAAAACACTTTTGATGTTTTCCTCTCTGAAGTAAATGACATTGACGTGTTCCTAAACTAGTTTAATTTCATTGAACTGGTGTCTCTGATGGAAAAACTTGTCAGAAAATGATGAAAGCTTCTTTGTGCTGTATCAGTTGTAACTCTTCAAAATGTTATAAGGTAATAGCAGGAAATCAGAGCATTGTTTGGGGAGGGGGTGAATGTGGATTTAGGCAAGGCAACACAAGTTGTGTCAGACTTTGCTAACCAGTGGGTAGTCTATTACCCACTGGTTACCAGTAAGATACAAGTTGTAGCTCTTGGAACAAGTAAAATGAAACAAACCTCTTAAATATACCTCTGGAATTAGATGCCATTGCCCAACCACTATCAGCAGATACAGTTGCAGCCAGGTCAGACGAATTATTAAGTATCTGTTATTAATTAAAGTGTTATTCCAGCAATTAAAGTTTGGGCCCAGAAGGACAGGCAAAACCTAAATACATTTATCACTTCTACACTGGGCTCTATAGATGTATGTGAAAGAGATTCACGAGTTTGTTGACTAACTATTGAGAATCATTTGGGTAAAAGATAAGCAAGTGCTTGAAGGTTTGACACCCAGAGCTCAAATTCTCTGTTGCTCTAATGGATTCCCAGTTTTTGCAGCATGTGACATTTGGAGATTCATCCTCGGATCTTTTGCAAAAGTTCCCTCCAAAACAGCCTAAAAATGGATTCTTCATTTCGAGCTGCTTAATAGCACAGGACACATTAATATTTCTTTTATTGTTACAGATAAGCCAGTAAATCACTTTAATTACTGGCGTCAATGACTTTATACACTGCAGTAAATAACATTGTTGTGACGGTTCCATTGATTTTCATCAAAGCCACTGTGTGTCTACAGGCCAGTGGCAGAACGTTGTTCTGGAGTCCTCTGTCAACCGCATAATAATCAAGGTAATATAAAGAATTTCTTCTTCGAAGTCAGTCAATGTATTTTTCTACGCTCGGTTGGTTGATTCCAAGCTTGTTTTCTGCCTTAAGTGCTCGAAGGCACCTTGAACAGACAATACGAGTTTCAATCTAAGCAGCCTTGATCACATTTGGCGAGACAGGTTGCAGCATGTTACTGGGTGAAGCAGCCCAGACTGGTCTAACACGTTCTGCTATTGAAAATAGAAATCCCCCAGTGCTGAAGTTGTGGTGGTTTTTGTTTGTTTTTTTTCTTAGGTGCCTACAGAGAAATCGAATCAGCACCTTACGGAGAAAAGAAAATAAAGTTGCTTTGATATCTAATACACCTTTTAAAAGATTGCTATCAGGCTTTTCAGAAATACTTAAATTTCCTTCTGGGATCAAACTCTTGTTTTCTTTAAGAACTGAAGTTAGGAGCAAGGCTTGCTTTTTTTTTTTTTTTTATCCTGCCTGCATCACTATGACTTATAGCTCATACTTATTTTAATAAGAGTCCTGCTGTTAGAACTTTTCCAAATACTTCTCAGCTGGTCTTAGATACTATTTTTTCCCCCTGTCAGTGTTATAACCTTGGAGAGAATGTTCCCTTTGTTCTTTCTCAATGAACCATAGAGAACCTGGTATAATGGCTCAGAATTTTACTCGACAGGACTTGTGATGGCTGAGGAGATGAGAGCGACATGAGGTTTTATAAAGCCCCAGAGCCCTATGTTGTTATTTTAGCCCATTTCAGAACAACTTTGCAGAGGCTGTGAGGGAACTGAGATTGATTTTTTTATACTGTTGGTTATTATCTAGTGAAATGTGGATAAAACAACAAGGAATCAAATTTATCCTGCGATAAACAGATGAGTGAGCTTTCCATCCAGTTTCAGAAGCTTGGGTTGGGTTTGGCATTTTCAGTGATCTTGAACATTAACATCTCACTTTGACTTAGACTGAAGTGGCTGGAACACTCTTTTTCATTGCCTGTGGGAGCCCAAATGCATCACAGGGCTTTGTTCTGGGCCAGCCGGGTTGGGAAGGAGCAAGGACAAGGGCAAAGCCGTTAAAGGGCACCCTCGTGAATCCTCCCAAAAGGAACTGGGCTGTCTGAGATGCTACAGGGTTCTATGACTGAATGGCAATGTTCTTTAAAGTCTCTAATTTCAAAAGCTTTTCAAAGCAGTTGTCTTTGTACGTGTACTTTTATCTGATCTTTCCCCCAGAGTTCTTCAGTGCATCTGCTGATTTAACGGGTCACAGCATGGAGTGGTCCCGCAGAGCCAAACTCGGCGCTAGTACAAGTCACCAGAAGTCTTATGGACAACAAACAACGTGGTATCATTGTTATTTGGCTTGGGCCTGCAGGCATTACACTGCTCTTTCTCTTCTGTTGCTCCTTCGGGTTGGATCTGCTCCGTCACTGAGAATCAGTACCAGTGATCACCCTCCACTGATTCCAGTAGGATGCCTTCACCAATGCTGTGATAGCGCACCCTGTGATAACATCACCCTGATGGCAAACAGCTGGCTGAAGGCATGTGTGACCAGAACTTATAAATTCCACTTTGCACAGGAGAGGACACTACCTTGCCTAGTTGGCAATGCAAGATCAGGCTTGAAGAGCTTAGGAAACACACTTGCATGCGCTGCTCCTTCAGCCTGCTGGGCGTTTTCATCTACAAAGGGGGAAAACCCCAACCCCCAAACTCCACGTGTTGCTTTATATGACACAAACAGTGTCTTCCCGTGACTATCCTAGTTACACATTAACATTTGGATATCTTGCTCCCAGTTAGACAGACCCATGCTTCCTAAGTTCATGTCCTTTAGGTTCCTGGCTAGCTGCTATGAGAGCTTTGGTCAGATCAATGGATGTTGTCCAAGAAAAGCACCAATTTTTTTGTTATACGGTTGTTCTAGGGTTAGGATTTAAAATTAATTTGTGTAAAACTTGGAGCGAAGAGTAAGCTTTGCCCCAGCAAACTCACCCTTCTCCTCCACATACTTGGCGAGAGATTAATGACCCTTATTAAAAAAAATATTGCTTTGACTTTGTTTACACGGTAAAAATAAATGAGAAACCCAAGTTGCTGCTTCAGCAAAAGCCTGCAGTTTTTGTTGCCTAGCTCACTTTTGAAGATGCCCTTCCATTTGTTTCACAGGTGTTTTTCTAAGTGAAGTCGCTCCCAAAGCCTATCAGCCCTTAGTAAATCAAAGATTTTGGGGAGTCTATCACCTTAAGGGGCATCCAGTGATTTGAAGCAACAGAAAGAGTTCATACCCCACAAATGTGGACTAAAAATACATCGCTGCTATTTAGAGGCTTACAGAATATTTGCTTGCAATACAAAAGATGCAGCTGGGCAATACAGAACTGTACTTGAAAAGTAGTTTGAAACCCACACGAGCTCAGAGTGGGCATCTAAGTAAGACTAAACCTTCCCGCTCATCAGTTCTTCCCACTGAGCTGAGTCACGGCCATGCCAAATGGTGATTCCTAAAAGGAGAGGTAAAATTCAGTTTCCCAGAACCATCAAGGTGATGGAAAGGCCAAGAGAGACTGGCCTCAGGTCCCCATGTTTTCTGAACCCAAACCTTGGTGACCAGTTTAACAAAAACCAGTCGCCTCTGCCCAGCCATGGCTGGACTTGGCTCCGTTTTCACAAACTGCTAAATATTCTTACTCCAGGAAGCCTTACTTTACTTCCAGTTTTCGCTGGTGTTTTTTCTTTAGGTTTTTCCTTCACTCCTTCTTCTTTCCCCTTTCGGGCTTTTTTCTCCAAAGCCAGCCTCTCTTTAGCAGCCAGTTCCTCAAGGATCTGAAAGACAGAAAGGAACGTGAAGAGCTGCTCAAATTATTTTCCACGTGTAAGTTGTGTTAGACACGTGCTGTAGGAGTTACAAACCAGCGTGTATTTGTCCTCCTCGCTTTCAGCTTTCCAATACTGGGGAAGCAAGACATAGGACGCATTGCTTGGTAGCCCTCCAGGAACTTCAGCGTGGCTGATCACTACAGAGAAGTCGTTTGAATTCACGCTGAGGGTTCTCCCATCTGCAAACAGTAGGTGCTGACTACCCCAATGCATTACTGGAAAAGAGTTGGTTGCTGTCCCAAATCATGAGGGCTTTCACGGAGTAAGACCAATTCCCCAAACCACCCAAAAGCACACTGTTCTAATGACATACAACTTCAAATCCCCTCTGGCCTTGGACTCAGGTTATGAATTTCTCCTCCTGTTTCTAATGCAGATTGATTTTACAGCGATGGATTTTTTTTGAGAGACTGCCCTGAGGCATGTCTCATTTCAATACGTGGCTAAAGACTGGAATTGTTCTACCGGGTGAGAGAGATTCGATAGAGACATTGTGACAAGCTCTGACAGATACACACGGGTAGCCCAGAGCCTTTATCCCTGCAACTGGGTAGAGCTACAGCAATGTCCATAATTTTAGTTCCTGGCCTTTTATACTTCAGTCTCTGCCTTTTTCAGGTAATTTGCTTTTTTTCCCCCTACCCTTCTCTTGCCTTTCATTGTGCTCTCTTGTCCCTGAGAGGAGTTCTAAGGTCGCTTACTGATGAGAGTAAACCAGCGAATCTGCGACCACTAAAATTTATCAATGGATCATTAATATTGGCAGTACGGGGAACGAGTAGAAAATAAAACATTTCCAACTGTAAGACACGATTCCTATAACAGTAAAAATATTTGTTTTCTAAAGAATGCTGTTTAATGCGTTGAAGATTGGACAGTGGGAGGGGACAATGACCAGGGCGATGCTTTGCAGCCAGTGAAATTTCATTAGTGGATCTCCCCAAGCATTTCAGTATTTCACATTTAATTAAATATGGTAATTTAAACCCCAAGCACCGTTCAGTCATATCTTGCGGTGATAAGCAGGGAAGCATTTCATGCCCTGGGATAGATTAACAGATTGACTAGGGTTCAAAATTGGATTTTAGTGTTCCAGCAGGCTTGTTGGATCCAAAGCCAACAGAGCTACTCAGAGTGCATTCTCTACTTTAGCACTAGTGCCCAGTGAGGAATCCAACCTTGTCACCTCCACCCTCTGCTCTGATTGTTGTAACTGCTTTGAGCATCTCAGAGTGGGTTTATCCAGCAGGGTACTTGTAAGCATGCATGCGATTGACAAAAGGTTTGCATTTTAAGCAGTGTTTTTGAGTTCTACTCGTGGTATTTTAAGTGTATCTCGACTCTGATCGGAATGATTTTATGTTTTTATAGAGATAAATGATGCTGAAAGGGGTTATACAGCGTTTCTGTTCTCATGAACCTGCCTCTAATGGGACTGAATTGCTCAACTGTCCTCATCCTTCTGTCTTCCTTTCATCTGTTTTGTGAGGTGGCAAGAGAAAAAAGATCATGTTTCCTATTTTCAGCCCTGCAGTATGAGCTAAGGTGCCAAGTCTTGAACTAACTGCTCGTATAGGAACAGAGAAAAATGGTGATTGCCATGAATACTGAGCGAGATGGACAGAAACTTAAGAACCCATGTCAAGAAACGCACAAGTTGACTGTGGGCAGGTGTTGAGTGCATCCAAACATCAGTATGGTCTCTCTTTTGGACGCCTCAGCAACATATTCATAGCCTGAGAAGCCGAGTAGTTTTGGTGAGATGCTCCAAAGCCATGCAACTGGCGATGCTGTTGGTATGTGAAACCTGACTTTTCTGTGGCTGTCTGCTTCTTGAAAGAGAATGACAGAGCAAACACGATATTTCCTTTCCTATGTCAGCTATGCCTTCTCTTCTACACTCTTTCAGTGCAGCTTCTCCAGTTCTGCTTTTACCTCTGCTCTAAGCAGCTCCATAATTGCTGAGGACATGGAGCTGGGGTGAAGCTGGCTGTGTATCTAACCTTGAATGGCTTGTACTCTTTGCTACAGAATAATTTCCCCTCCAGCTACCAGAAGATACCTGAAGACTCTGACAAAAGAGAAGGAAAGAAAGAGAAGGGCAAGAAAAGGTTAGTTTGAGATACTAAGCAATTCACCCCCATTATAATATAGCGCGTTTTTTTCCCCTGAAGAGAACTTCAAAGTGGAATAAAAGCAGAGTATATTCCTAAATTATTTCAGGCTGCCCTTTTCTTTGCTAGGTTAGCTCTTTTGGAAATGATGCTGAAAACACTTAGAAAATTCTTAATATTGAGGAAGAGAATGTGCATCATTAAGAGCAGATGAATTTGTTTCTTGTTTTTCCAGTCTTGATATAGGACTCCTGTTGTGCTGGTGATGACTCTTCTCCAGTAATGTTTTATTCCAAGGCTGAAAAGATATTTTACTCTAAGCTGGTGTCACACAAAAGTCGAATTGACTTTTGCATTCATACATTGATTCCTGTGTGTTTCCAAACTCTTGCAGTGCAAATTCCCTTTTTTGGGAGACGGGCAGTAAACCAGAACACAGCCTAGGAATAGAAATGCCTGATGTTGGTTGATAGGAGCCAGCGAGGATGAAAATCTCCAGCTGCTAGTAGAACTCACTTGTATTCTGCTGTTCTGAGCCATAGAAAGCTTGGTGTTGTCTCAAGCGAGCTGATACTTGAGGCAAATGTTCTTCCTTAAGAATCCCTGGAAAC
>WEIS01021014.1:0-12204 GCA_013389965.1 Todus mexicanus | reverse complement strand
AAACAGCTTGAATATTTATAGACTTCATGACAATATACAGCAGTTTCATAACCAGAGGTACTTCTATAAAGAAGTATGTAGCAGAGTAGCCTCAAAAAGTGCTGATCAGTTCTCTGTAACGCAGGAAGCAAGTGCCTCAACTCACTTGCCAGGTAAATTCTAAATGATCTCAACCCTTTCTAAACAAGGTAAACATCAAAAGACAACAACAAGTAGGAAAACAAGATGATGTGGAACGAGATATAACTGTATTCTGGAGACAATGCTCAACCTTGTGCTTTTAACGTTACTATGGCTGGACTTTCAACGAGCAATTCTACATGAAGAACACTCAAGTAAGGTGAGGTGCTGCATGGTATACAGCACATCTAAGTATGTATCAGACCTCAGGGGAACAACTCCACTGTTTCTGAAGCTTTTCTACTGTCATTTTGGAGGTCCATCATCAGTCACTTCATATTGTGCTCTGCTAAGTGCTGTCATAACTCTCTTCCTTCCATCAAGAGCCATCCAGTCATACCAGTGTTCCTGGTAAATACCTGCTTCTGTTAAAATTACTGCTGAGAATATAGATCTAGCAGGCTACAATGCAGCATTTTCAATATTTCAGCAATATATTGTTTGCATATCACACAAACACTAGCAGAACCTTGCATGTGACTGTGTAGTAGCATCCCTCTTGTCGTTGTCCTTCTCTCATGCTATCAAGATCTAGATTTTTTTGAGTAGTGTTACTGGAATGAGGGGAAAGACTTCATTGTGTGGTTAAATTATATGTATTTCTCAAATCCCTGCATACAACCTCGCCTCCCTTTAAATAGCTAGCCAGCACAGTTTCCAGGAAAATATTCTCAGTGGGTAACAGGGTTTGCCTGTGTGTTGTGAATATACTGTCACGTACAAGAACCACTTGCCAATGAAGGATGAAGGCAAAGTGCTCAGCGCGCACAGCCACAGGGTTATGTAGATTCTCACATCCCAACGGTCTGTAGTGAGAGGGAAGCTATCCTCCCATTTTTGACTTGCATTTCACCTTGTACCGGGCACAGTGTGAAGAATAACTCGGAGCTGGCAGAGCCACACAGACATGAATCTTAGCTGGAATGGTTTTTCATGCTCCTCTCGCACACCATCCAACAGTCTTTTGACAGAGGCTGGCCTTCATTCATGAACCGGTTTGTGGTCATTGTTATCGACATAACAGGGAGTAGGGCTCCTCTTCTGTCTGGCCATAACTGCTACAGAAATTTTGCGAGATAAACAATGGATGTTGCTGCTTAAACGCTGGTTCAGTGTGACTCACCAGAGGCAACTGGTTGCTTTAATGTATCCCACTGAAGCTCTGCTGCCAAAAGGGTGGCCCCTACCTTTGCCTATTCTCCAGCTTGGGTGTAACTGTTCCTCCATCCAGTTGCAGTAGGGCTGTTTTCTACTTCTGTTCCCATCCTCTTCATAATGTGAGGACACCACAACGCTTAGTTTGACAGTCCTTTCAAGCAGACGGAATAGGAGCAACATCCCTCTTTCTGAAAAACAGTAGCTCTGTCTACGCAGTATTCCTCAAGGATCAATAAAACTAGTTTTCAGGTATTTCATGTTTTTCTCAGTCCTATTTGCCCATTCTTTACATAAACTTAACCCTATAGATAGAGGTGAGACAGGGTATGCACTTGTTTCTGCCAGCTTATAGAATCCTAGAGTGCCTTGGGTTGGAAGGTAACTCTCAAGGTCAGCTAGTCCAACCCCCTGGCAGGGAGCAGGAACATCCTCAACTAGAGCAGGTTGCTCAGAGCCTCATCAAGCCTGACCTGGAATGTCTCCAGGGATGGGGCCTCCACCATGTCCCTGGGCAACCTGGGCCAGGGTTCCACCACCCTCAGAGTGAAGAACTTCTTCCTAATGTCCAATCTCAATCTACCCTGCTCTGATTTCAAACCATTGCATACATATAATTGCATGATGTGCGATACAAGCAGCTTGTTGTCTGAGTCAACAGATATACCCAGGGCTCCTACCCTTCTTCTTAGGTTCTTCAAGTCGAACTTCAGGCACATGGTTAGGACCATATGGAGTGTATTCAATGTCCTTCTTCATCTCTTATCCTATCAATGGTTAAATAAATATAAATCAAACACTTCTAACAGTATTACAATTCATTTCAAAGAATACACATGAACACCAAAAAAAAATTTGAAGTACTTCAGCGCTTAGAAACATTTTTCAGAGTCATACATAGGCATTTCGGTGAGAATGTCCCCAGAAGTTAAGTGTAGGAACTGTGTTGAGAGTGCTTCTCATTTTTCTTTGATAATTTCAGATTTTTTAGCCAATAGTGGAACTTCATTGTTCTCTGAAGTATTAGACCTATTTTTCAAATTAAGTGCTATACTGAAAGGTGTTTTTCTTTCCTATCATAACATCCTTGTTCTGAGACTCTGGGCTTTTAAAATGGTGCATTGACTAGAAAAATTTATTCCAGCCTTATCGCAGAACATTTAAATTATTGAAGGGTTTTTTTGCATATTAATAATTATTAAAGGAGGGGGGTTTTAATGCTACACACAGTATGACAGATTGAGTCATATACTTTATAATCAGGTTGGTTTAATACATAAACAGAGAAAGAACAGTGCATGCAACAAAGATGCATATTACATCTAATAACACATTTCAGCTAATGATGCAACAATATTACCTATATTGTTTGTTGGTAAGTCCCAACAGGTTTTTCTTAATTTTAAACATTTTGTTTTCTCCATAAAGCTAAATACTGAGCTCAATTTATAAAACCACTACGTGCTTCAGTGTTTTCAGAAGAGGAAGCGTTTGCAGAAGCAGTTGTCTGATACTTTTAAAAAATCATTACTCTTAACCTAATTCTACAAAGAAAACTCTCATACCGAGGGTGGGATCGGTCAGTTTCAAGGGGCTACATCTAATCTAGACATCTAACTCCCTTCATAATTAATGAAAATAAGTAAGAATAAGACTCTTTTAGAGGGTTTACTCTTTTCATCAAGGATAGCATACAAATCCTTTGCTCACATGTAAGTACCCCATGTCAATGTGGGCCTTGCCTCCAGCTGCTTCTAGATAAGCACAGATATTCAGTAGGATCTACGTCATGTCTGGTAGACCCAAGCAAACCCTAGATAACCCAAACAGTCTCAAATGACTATAGATATGTACATATGAACAACTGAACCAAGCTCTAGACATTCACCTCAGAATGAGATGTCTCAGAAATACCTTCTTCTCTCACCTCATATGGAATCATAGAATCATGGAATAGTTTGGGTTGGAAGGAACCTTCAAGATCATCTAGTTCCAGCCCCTTCTGTCATGGGCAGGGACACCTTCCCCAAGGGCAGGTTGCTCAAAGTCTCATCCAACCTGGATCTGAACACTTCCAGGGATGAGGCATCCACAACTTCCCTGGGCAACCAATGGAATCAAGACAAGTCGAGTTAGTATCCAGAGAACCCATATCAATGACAGACACGACACAGGACATAAGCCGATGTCCACTGAAGTGAAAGCTGAGATAAGCCACATTATTCTCTGTCATCTTCTATACCTCAAGAAAGATCAGTTAAGGGCACTTAACTGAGACCAGCAAGAGAAAATAGTAACTTGGGCACAGAAAATGGTTCCAGTCACAGCATTCCAGTTTCACAGAGTGGCCTTTGTCCTTGAAGAACAGCATTTAAGGTACAGGCTTTTCCTGTAGACTAGCTCACGCTGCTATAAAAATCAGCTCAAGTGCAAAAACCCTTCGTATTTATCATAAAAGAGCTTTGCTATCCAAGTTCTTGTGAATAGATGTGAATAACACTTCCAGAACTGGTCTTTTAGACCTGTCTATTATTCAGTTGTTTGAGGAATTAGGGCCATCAGGTTGCAAACTCGTGTATTTAGTAAACTGCATTGACCCTTTGGAAGAGAAATGATAATAATGTTATTTTTCAGTAGCACTGTGAGAACCAGTACAATAATAAAGTGTGAGGAAACATGGTAACAAGGCTCTTCTAAGTAGCACAGATGAAACCTGCTTTTGTTCCTTCCGGGTGCTAAAGAAGTCGACGCCATTACACTGCATTTCGTTTGTCACATTCACAACAAAGTGTAAAAAAAAAATAGAGAGTGAAATCTTAAATGAGAAGTTAAATCTAACACTGTTTCTTTAGATTTAAATAATCTGTGACCATAATAGTGTTTATTTGAACAGAAAAAAAAGCCCCAAAACAACAAAAAAGCCCTTCTGTGGAGGAATTGGTAGACAGCTATTTAGACCTAAATGAATTTCAGACGAGAGCTGCGTGGGTTTTGCTCTGTCATTCATTCAAACAAAAATGTCCTGTGCTGTATGATGTGAAAATGAGTATAAATACTGTAAGTATCCTGAGGCGCACTTTGAACACTCTCACAGCACGTTCACTTCTTCCTCTAAAGTGCTTGAGTACCATGGAAATTAATATCAAAGAAACGCCAGGAAAAAATACCAGTCCAGCTTCTTGGACAAGCTCAGTTCTGAACCTTCATTGTGATGTAAATTGGAGCAACATTGTAAGTAGTTACTCTGAATTGTCAGAGTTAGTGTATCAAAAAACTTTAGTAATGAACAGTCTTATATTTATGCATTTTCTACAGAGAGTGATTTCCCATTGGAATAGGGTACCCAGGGGGGTGGTGGAGTCACCATCATTAGAGGTGTTCGAGAAGAGGTTGAATGATGTACTCAGGGACAAGATTTAGATGATTAGATGATGAGATGATATTGGGTAATAGGTTGGTGATAGGTTAGGTAATAGATTACAGGTTGGACTTGATGACCTCTACGGTCTTTTCCAACCTTGTTAATTCTATGATTCTATGACTTCCTCTTTCATACTTCATCTCTAATTGCCTGGAGTGCTGCTGCAGGGATTCTGGCTGATGGCTCAGGGATCAAAATCACCTCCTGAAATGTGGTCAAATTGCAAGTCTGATGCCTAAAGAATACTTTTTTCTATGATCTTCTTTATTTATCCTAGTAATTCTGCTTTGGTCAACTCTGTTAACTTTGGATTGCCTTTTATTGGCACTGAGGATTTCCTGTGAGCATCAGATGAAGTACTTTATTTAATTACAAAGGAATTAACCTACTGCATTATCTACCTCTGAAAAATCTGCTATCAGCAAAAAGGTATTTGAGCAGATTAACGGCTCTGCCTTTGGTATTCAACTTCTCATTAGACTCTGTGGCTGTATCTGTATTGCTTTTCTTTGAGTTCTCTTCCAAGAGTTTGTAAAATATTGATGTCAAAGTAAAATAAGCAAGCTTCCTCAATTGGAACAAACCTCATTATCAAGCCAGACTGGGGGATGAGATGACAGAGAGCAGCCCTGTGGAAAAGGGTCCGGTGGGGCTGGTAGACAAGAAACTGCACATGAGCCAACAATGTGTACTTACAGCCCAGAAGGTCAATTGGATCCTGGGCTGCATCAAAACCAGCATGACCAATGGGTCAAGAGAGGTGATTCTGCTCATCTGCTCTGCTCTGGTGAGACCTACCCTAGAGCGCTGTGTCCAGCTCTGGAACCCTCAGCACAAGACAAACATGGAGCTGATGGAGCGAGGCCAGAGGACGCCACAAAAATTATGCAAGGGTTGGAGCAGCTGNTGGTTATTATATGATCAGAGGACTAGAAGACCTACCTGATGAAGAAAGGCTGAGAGAATTGTGTTTCTTCAGCTTGGAGAAGATAAGTCTTAGGGGAAACCTTATCACATGTCCCAGTACATAAGGGGTGGCTACCAAGAGGATGGAGACTCCCTTTTCACAAGGAGTCACATGGAAAAGACAAGAGGTAATGGGGACAAGTTGCTCATGGAGACATTTTGATTGGACTCCAGAGGGAAGTTTTTCCACAGTGAGAGCAGTTAGACATTGGAATAATCTCCCCAGGGAAGTGGTGGATTCCTCACCTTTAGACAGCTTAAGGTTCAGTTTGACAGGGTGCTGTGCCAGCTCAGGTAAACTGTATTTCTTTACCTTAAAGGGTTGGACTAGATGATCCCTGAGGTCCCTTCCAACTTGGTATTCTATGATTCTATAGGCTTTGCAGTGCTAACTGAAGAAAGCTTCGTTGTTAACCTCAAACACAGTCATTTGAACTATTTTTCTATCCTATTTTTTCCCATGATTTGGAAGTAATTTGAAAGGACAGCCTATTTTTTCTTTCTAAGAAGATTTTGAAAGAATTATTCTGTGAAGGTTGAAAAACTAAATTCTTCCTCATGAGCCTGAATTCCCTAATTATATCCATCCTTTTTTTCATACATGTAGGTTCTGCATCTGTGTCTTTAATTATCTGGCTCAGTCTTTCTGGTTTTTTTCTGCCTCCTTTGCACACTCGGTCTATTTTCTCTCCAAACTTCTGGGCATATGTTGACAATACTTTTTAAATGGTCACAATCTGAGAGGAACTGTTCTGAAATGCAATTCAGTTGATTGTTAATAGTAGTCATCAGAATACTTTGTAATTATTCCTGTGAGAATACTTGTATAGATTACATGAAAGGATGATTGCAGAGGAAAATAACGGCTGTCTTGAGTGCCTGTTATTTATCTGGAAAGCATTTTTTAATAAGGGAAAAGTTTCTGGCATACATTACGTAAATGTTGCATTGTTTCAAGTCCTCGTTCTTAGCTTCTCTCCTATCCAATTTTCAAAAATACTTGCCTTTGGTTTTGAGTGCCACTGCATCTAGAAATGGAGAACTCTGGCAATGAGTAAGAGCTACTGCTACTGGAGAAAGCATGACCGTGTGAGCTGGGAACTTGTCATACATATAATATTTGTCATATACGTATATATATACATATATTATTATACATATATTATATATCTTGCCATAAATAACAAATAAATGAACTTCTTTCACATTTCAGTCTGAGATATGAACACGTATTTCCCCTAGCATCAACATGAGTGCTGGGTAGCAAAATGAGTTAATGAGCTAATATAGGAAGTTCTTGATATTTTTAAATGATTCAACGTAAGGCTGGAAAATGAGAATATAAAGTACCTATGTTGTCCCTCTTGTAACATATCTTCTTTTTCAGAGAAGTTCTAGAACAATGGCATAATCCTAGTGGGATTCCTACATAGTCCCTTATTTCTGTTATCTTACTATAGTTTCTAATGACATGTCATGTAGAAAATTCTATACCTGCAGGGCAGACTGGGAGAATGGATGGTCTGGAATAGATCCAGAAGTAGTAAGTGAAGATGATGCCTTCAGAACAAGAAAGAGCAGCCTGGTAAGGAAGCTTCTCACCTACTCTTCCGCTGGGTCTGGCTTTTTGAGGCTGCTTGAATTTCTGAAACACTTGCTAGCACATGATGAGTATTTCCAGAATGGAAGAAAAGCTGAGCTTTCCAGATCTACTGTCCTGCAGGTCCCAAATTACTTTCAGACTTTATTCCTTTGTATGTGACCAAGCAGCTAAAAGAAGTTGCCATGTCGTGTCACCTAAATGTCCCACATGGTACCCAACAAATACCTTCCTCTCACTTGTTGTGACACCTGAAGAAGTAAAATAGAGATTTACAATGATGACAAATGAGTTGGATTACTTTCACATTTATCCAGTTTCATTTAAAGAAGGTTAAAGGAAACCTTAATAATTACATCTCAGCTTGGGTACACGCTGCTTACCTGACCCATGTGAAAATATCAGTCTCAGGGTACATGCATAAAATCATCACTAGTTGCAGATGTCCCTGTTTCTTGCAGGGGGTTTGGACTAGATGACCTTCCAAGGTCCCTTCCAACCCAAATGATTCTATGATTCTATGATCACATGTTTCTCCATCACTCACCATCACAATGCTGCCGTATAACTGAGCTATGCTTCCTGTTCATTATTGTCATCTATAGGTAATTCTATTTCCTTATCCTTTTTTTCCCGTCTTCCAAGACATGAAGAAAATAAATTCTGAACTGAGACATGAAAGACCCACAGAAGAAAAAAAAATAATCCATCAAATGTGTGCGTACAAGTTGAAAATGCATAATCATTTAGTCTATTTTGGAGTTCTCAACTGATTGCGAATAAATTATCCATTAAGAAGTTATGTCAGTAGAAAGTCCTCTCCAGAAGTCTGTATTATTCTTCTACCTAGTTCTCTTCAGCTTAAAGGAAGTCCCTCAACAGCTGCCTTATTCTGGACAGAAACATATTTATTTCCATCAGACTTTGCCAGCTCTTTCTTCTATAACTGATAATATTCAGGTATTTAGTGGGGTTCAACAGCCCATGCTGTTTTTTCCATAGGGAGAGAAATAGCATATTTAAGCTCCCCAAAGTGTGGAACTAGCAACTCTATTTGAACTTGGTTTATGAGCTTTTCAAAGAGGCACATAGCTAGCTGACAGAATTTACTGATGACATGTATACAGGGTTGTGAAGTGAAAGTCTGATTGCAAGAAATTGCTGGAAGACCTTGAGACCGAGTACCTGAGGGGAAGGGTAAAAAAAAGGGTAGATAAAATGAAACCTAGCAAAATCAGAATATGATATAGAATCTGGGATTCACATGTAAAATGATAGACTCTGAGCAGATCATTACTCCGTAGAGGATAAACACCGAATCTTTTAAAGTATCACAAATTACCTAGTTCAACAAAACTATAACCATTGAAGTCTATGGCTAATTATCCTCTAATGTTTTTTATGCTTGCTTTCTGGAGTCCTCAACACGATAAGGAAATGGATCTGCTAAAGTGGGTCCAGAGGAGGGCTACAAAAATGATCGGAGGGCTGGAGCAGCTCTGCTACGAGGACAGGCTGAGAGAGCTGGGGTTGTTCAGCTTGGAGAAGAGAAGGCTCCAGGGAGACCTTCTAGCTGCCTTCCAGTACCTGAAGGGGGCTACAAGAAAGCTGGAGAGGGGTTGTTTCCAAGGGGTTGTAGCAACAGGACAAGGGGCAATGGTTTGAAACTAGTGCAGGATAGGTTGAATTTGAACATTAGGAAGAAGCATTTTATCATGAGGGTGGTGGAACCCTGGCCCAGGTTTCCCAGGGAGGTGGTGGAGGCCCCATCCCTGGAGACATTCCAGGTCAGGTTGGATGGGGCTCTGAGCAACCTGCTCTAGTTGAGGATGTCCCTACTCCCTGCAGAGGGTTGGACAAGATGATTTTTAGAGCTTCCTTCTAACACAATGCATTCTATGGTTCTATTCTATGATTCTACTTCTCCACTTCCCGGTGTAGCTCATTAGATTTTTTTTATTCTTATTTTCTTTTTGTTTGCCTCTGCTGCCAAACATTTCTTTCCTACATCACTAGCTATGTGAGCAGTGACCAAATACCTGCTTTGCCAACCCTTGCTGAGGAGAGGATGAGTCCTGCACCCAGCATCCAGGACGCCTCCAATGGACCCTTTGCCCATGAGGAGTTCAGTCCCCCATTAGGAGCAAAGCAAAGACCCATCTGAAACAGAGCAGAGAGGAGACACAGGAGGATGTGCAACTTTAAATGGACTTTGTCTTATGGAGAAAAACACCACTGCATTTTACCTTCAAACTCTGCTGTCCTCTTATACCTAATTCTGCTTTCTTTGCCTGCTGCAAGCCCAGGAAAGAAGGGGAAAAAATAATGGCACCCTCTGTCTTCTCCTTTCTCACTCAGGCACATGAGGATTTTTGACGCTTTCCAGAAGACCCATGTACAAGGAAATCTATTCAGCACCACTTTGTACCATGTATAATCATCTCACAGGCAGCTGTAAATTCCCCTGCAGCCATGGGAAAGGGAGGTCCCCTTCCTTAGCCTTTATGCGAAATTTTCCTCAAAATACAGTTTTAGATTCATGGGCCCATTGACCAATTCCTTGGGGTCGCATTGTCCTTTCCAGAAACCCTTCTGGAGCTTTCGGGTTTTTGTCTCCAGGCACACTATTCTCTGAAGTTGGAATTTTGTTCTGCCTTTCAATTAGTTTGTTTACCATGCGGCTTTGCAGTTGTTTGCTGAAGGAGTTGCCTGTGATGAGGAAGATGGTTTTAACCAAGAGAAGTCTTGTAAACACACAGAAAGATTTGAGAGATTCTGAAAAATAGGCTAAAAGCCGCTTTTAACACCTGTACATTTATAAGCTGTACATTTACTTGCTATTTCCCTTTGCAGTTTCTCCAATCTGGTAGTAGCTGAACCAGTGAACCTGACAGTAACACATACATCCTGGAATGAAGGGGAAACTGCAAAGCAGAAGTCTGGGCATAAATCACAGATTTAATATCTATATCATTTCCCTAACAACAACTTGATGATTTGACAGGTCTGATATAGATACATTCATGAATAAGAAGAACAATTGTGTGACCTAGACCATTCCCAACTGGTGATACGCTATGTACCTCGTGATGGGAACAATCTTCTTTCACTTTGTATGCAATCTGTAATATGAGGCATGCATGTTATCCTCTGTCTGAACTGCATCCCGAAAATCAGCTTGTAAAGAGATTTAAATAAACTGATGCTGAATGATCTTTTTCCATTTGGAGTCAAAACCAGCTTTTCTAACAGATTTCTGCTTGAGATCTCAAAATAAGGCGACATAAGGAAATGAGAAATATTATATTTTTACCTTGCACCTCACAGGATCTTTGTTTAAGCAAAGTTTTCTCTTTTGTTTTGAGTCATACATTTAATCTCTCTCAAGAAGTGGGGACTGCAACCACACACCATTTTTTTACAGCATTAGACTTTGAGGAGCTAAAAATCTCTATCCAACTTGGCATCCTGTATCCATTCCAGGGCTCTTATCGGTGACATTCAGATGCATTAAAATGCTGGCCTTGGTTGACCTTGGCAGTGAAGCGCCATGTCAAATAGTTAGTCACTACCAAATGAGTATGATGAGGAAGTATAATCCAAGAAAACCATACTACAGGAATAAACAGGTGAGGAGAAAATTAAAAAAGGTAAAAGATAGAAGGAGTTTGATGATAATGGCTGTGAATTGCTAATGTGGGTCCAGAAGAGCAGACAGCAGTGCTGCAGAGTCATTGGCAAGCCAGCGGAGGCAGATAAAAATAAATGAGACTTAAAATAGATGAGTGTAAAGCAGTATATTTAAGGAGAAAAAAAATAATTGGCAGAGATGTAAAACTGGAAAATGCCGTTAAGAAAAGCAGTTATGTAGAAAACCAAACCCAGACCTATAATAAATACATTAAAAAGGAGCTCGCAATGAATTGTCATCGTAGTGTAAATAAATGCCAATCTGTGCTGCAAATGAATGAGAAGGATCCCTCCGAAGGTAAAAGAGGCCATCGTAATTCTGCTCAGCCCATCTCTGACTGGAAGCTACTTACGATGTAGTGTTATTTTATATCTCTCGATTAAGCCCTGGAGTGCAGCATATAAACTAATGGTGCTATTGGGTTTTGTAAAAGACAGACTAGTGTGATATATATATGGAGATATATTTTTCCATATATATACTCAGTAATATGGCAGGAAAAAAGGAAACTGACAGAACTGTAAGCACTACTTTGGTAACATTCTCAGGGGATTTCATGGCAAACTGATTTTAAGGGATAGTGAAATTGCTTTGCTGCAAAAGTTCGACTACAACCAGAGTGCTAAATCCTTCTTTAATGTAAAAATCTGTAGCAGACGGTCAAGGAACTAGTCATGGTTAGGCTTCCTATCTACTAGTTCTATTTCGGTGTCCTAATGAATCGAGTGGAGTCAATTAGTCAACATAACAGTTAGCAAAAATGTATTGCTGTTCAGTTTCCCAGGTAGGATTAGAAGGCAAACAGATATTCATAGTAAGCTCCTGAGATTTCCAGCCTTTCAAGTGGTATCTTAGACGGGGCTGACAAGCTTCATAATCATGGTAAATAGTCCTGCCAAAAAAAAAAATAAAATTGTGAGAGATTCTGAAAAAAATTATCCTGATATTTGTATGCATCAGATTATTAGAACTTGGGTGGGAATCAATGTGAGGTGCACAAGAGGTTTGTAGATGAGGACCCAGGGTGTCTTCTTTCTGCTTTTTCTATACTAGCCAGTCTGATTGCAAAAGTGTTTGGGATCTGTTCCCAGGAGATTTCTTTCCAGGGAAGGTCCTTCTTGCTCTAAGGAGCAGGACTACCATCAGCAAGCAATACTGAGCCTTTCAGGAGTCCTGTGTGCAGAGCTGGTC
>WEIS01021005.1:0-10819 GCA_013389965.1 Todus mexicanus | reverse complement strand
CCTTTTTTTTTTTTCTCACTTGCATTTTTGTTCACAAAAAAGGTGACCTAAATTTAATCTACAAAGTCATAGCTCAAGGGTACTGACTGCCGATTCCAGTGGGTGTTAAAGCTAGTGTGGATGGGAGCTTACAAATTTGACAATGTCACTGTTCTGTAAAGAGAGCAAGTTTGTTACCCAGGGCTTCATTCCTCCTCCGAGTGATGCATCATGTTTAGCTTTCAATAATGCATGGCAGGCAGAGAGTTTGTTTGCTTTAATTTTCACAAAAGGGAAAGCATTTTTCCAAAACGTGGGAAATGATTTTAAGCCTTTTGGGGAAGTGAATGTAATTGCCAGGAGAACTCCACACAGCCTTTAAAGAAGGCCAGGCGGGATCCTGAAACAAAACCTAAGTCAGATTGTGATGACAGCTGAAGGAGGGGCAACCTATATTTCCAAGATGCGGAGATGAAAAAGACCTGTGATTTATTCTGAAAACACAAAGGACCAGATTCACTCCTGATGTGAGTATAATGAGGTCAAAGTATCTATACCAGTGCGGAACGTACCCTGCCAACCACTGAATGCAGCTTCTGAGCTATAAGCTTAACTATGTGTCTAATCGTTTGCAGGGTGCATAATAAATAAAGACTGTGGGGATTTACAGGACTAATATTAGTGGTACCAGCTGTGTTTGGCTTCTAGGCTCACAGGGGCAGGTAATTCTGTCTCTTTACTTGGCCCTTTTGCCCTGTTCATGTGAGCCACTGTCTGCTTATGTTCAAAGGAACTCTACTTCTCAGACAAGTTTTTACATTTCCTGCGATGGTTACTTGTAGGTAGATTTGTGCATGGTTTTATTTAACTCCCTCTCTGAAAGCTCGGTGCTTGTGTTCATAACCTCACAATGCCGTAGTCCCTTGCTTCATGATGCAAAACCAGGCTTCCCTTCATCTCTGAGCAGCGGCATCCCTGAGAGGAGACATCTGAAACCATAGTTACCAGCTCCTAACTGAATAACGACTCTTGAAAAATTCCCAAATCCAAGGGTATGTTCTTGCCCACACGGACTGCAACAAGAATCTGAGAGTCTCTTAAAATGCATGAAATTAAATTGTAGGATATTCTGTAAGCCATCCAGCTTCACAGTCACTGTCAGCCCCACAAATGGAGAATGGCTCCTTGCAAATGCTCCGTTGTGCTTCACGGGGCCAAGAATCTTAAATCCTGTAAATTCTGCTGTTATCTTCACCTTCACTTCATATTGCACATGCCTCGCCAAGGCCACGTGCCTCCTTGCTTGTCTGCCTGGTGATAACATCAGCTCTGGGATGTATTTTGTTCAATTTCTCCCTTCTTAGAAAGTGTTCCAGCTGCAGGAGGAGGAGAGCTTTCTGATCATACTTTCACGCAGTCTATGGATAATTTGGAGAAGAGCCAGGATTTTGTCTTTTCCTGGAAATGTAGCTGCAGGAAGAATGAATCACCAGGTTGAACCTGTATAACCAACTGAAAACAAAAGCTCAGACTTCTGTGTCTCACTGTTGCAAATAATGGGGGGAAAAATAAGCATCCTGTTTTGAAATCCACTACCAGCTGACAGGACAAAAGTATTGCACATGTGATTGTCTTTTGAAGCTGATAAGTAACATAAGACTATGGCCATTTAAGGGAAAAAGCCTGAAGAACAACTGTAGTTAGGGAAATAGAAAATTCCAAGGTTTTTTGGGGGAAAAAAGTAACCAGTGAGGTTCTTCACAACACACAGGGTGGATTTTCAGCAGCCCTAAATTTTCACACTTTTAAATCTGTATTACTCTTGGCTAGCAGTAAATACATGCAAACCAGGGCCAAGAAACCTGTGCCTCATAGCATAAGGACAGACTGCAGTGCTGGTGTCATTGACTAAATCTGACTTTTCGCCTCTGCAGCAGTGCTAGATGTCATTACAGGCAACGCAGAGGCTGCTTGGCTAGCACACGAGCATCTGGATCACTGCAGGGATACCAACGCCACAAACGTACGGGAGTTAACTTTTCTTTACCTTAGCTTCTCTTCTGATCCTACCTTTGTTTTGTCTTAAGGTAAATTAAAACTAGCTTCACAGTTATCAAAGGCCAAGCTAGAGGTAATCGAGAAGGTACCTGAGATGAGAATTCAAGATGCACTGAATCCAAGAAAGACGGAGGCCTGCAAAGCCGTGCTTTGTGCGCTTTTGGGCAGAGTGCTGGCAGAACTACTATTTTGATGTACCCAGTGTTAGAAGGAGCTCTTACTGCAGGCCATAGATACAAATTTCCTACGAGGAAAAGGAAAATGCTTTTCGGTATTTTAACACAAACATTAACATGGATGTGTGACTTCATCCAGAAAAGTCAAGCGCTGCAGTAAGTTTGTTTAGGGCAAACTTTTAAAGGTTTAATTTCAACCCTGGGCCACCAAAACCTGCAGGGAGGCTCTAAGGAGCACTTCCTATTAGCTTTAAGGTACCTGAAACTCCTTAGACTTGACTCTTGCTTCTTCTCCATTGTCTTCTAAGGAGTGGAGAAGAGAAACACTGACAATGCCATTACAAATCACACTACCTCCACACTTTTTCATAAACTTGCATTCTGATTGGTTTTAAAAGGTAACCTGAGCACTGAGATCGATGCTTTTGCATCTATATGAATGCTATAGATGTTATCTGCCTGTCCATATAATTGTTTTTAAATTGTTTTGGATCCGTTGCTGTTAACTAGTTTTAAACTAATAGTTTCCTCTCCAATTATATACCACTTCACCTATAAAGCACATCAGAAATTTGGCCACCTGACACTAAGCCTCTAGATCCACACTGAGATTCCAGAAAAGGGTGAGTTCTGCAACACTTTTCCTGCCACAGTATCCCACACACCAGACACACGTGCTACTCTGACCTATGACCATCAATCAATTGCAAAAAGTCCAGGAGCTGCTGGTGGAGGAGGGAAATCACAGCACCCCAACTGACACTTCCCCACCACAGCCAGAGCACTGCCCAAGCAGCCCTTCCCAGGGCGCTCGGATGCCTGCTCACGTGTCAGTCGTGCACTGGTGGATTAGAGGCTCTCTCGTCACAAAACCCAACACGTGGCATCTCACGGATTCGAAGTCCAGCAGCTGGAGACATGGGTAAAGCTGTAGGTCTGTGTACATCTGAAAGGGCAGTGCTAAGTGGAGGAGGTTTTCCAGCTGAAGCTGCAGTGATGCCTTATGAAGATGAGCTTACTCATTTTGCTTTTCATTCCTTAATTAAAACTTCAGAATAATGTTAGCTTTCAGACCTGCATGGCCTTTGAGAGATCAGTCACATAATTCCTCTAAAAGCTAAGTGATCTTTCTATAACAAGACATTTTAATAAACATGGTGATTATGTATGACGGTTTATCAAGATGTGAGGTTGAAGGCGTGAATCTAATGTTACTGATGGGAAATATTCCCTCTTCAGAGGCTCCAGAAACGACCTGTGTTTTGGCCCAAGCACAAACAAAATTGTACATCTTCCTATTTTTGATCATTACTTCCATGTAATTCTGTGTGTAAAAGAAATGATGTGCTAGATCAGACCATACATTTGCTTCAATATTCAACATTTTTTGCAAGAGTCTACTGATAACCAGCCAGTTTCTGCAGAAACTTCAGGGTTTGTTTTTAATTCACCCCATTGGTTTAAAAAATGATCCAGATCTGTTCAAGCTGAGGCTGTCTTGATCCTGCCACTGGAAGCTGTCATCAGCCAAATTCATCTCTGGTTTATTCCCTTTGTATTTAACAGCAAGCAATTCACCACCCCATTTATCTCATTGGTGTAGAGAATCTGGAAGCCACTGGTGAAGATGATAAAATAAAAATTGTTAAATCATTTCACCGGTAGTCATTTGAACGGCCACGTAGGGTGATACCTGGGAAGAAAGACTGCTTTCTTTTCTGGGTTTTCCTCCAAGCTTTGGGATAGCTTCTCTTCACTTGGTTGATGGAAGGTCATAGAAAAATAAGTATTTGTCCAAACTTCACTTCAAAGACAGTTTTCATATTTCAGTGGGATGACAACCAGGAGCAGCTGCTATTTATTTAGAGGGGAAAGGATTAAAAGTGTACGACCAGAAGTTTCTACGCAAATGTAGAACAGAACCATTTGGAATAAGGCGTTGCTGTCAGAGGGTTATCAACAACACAGGTTTCTAGATAGAGTTTTTTAAAAAATAAATCAGATTGTTTCTATTTATACCTGCCTTTGCCTTGGTAACCAGGGACTGTGTGAGGGATGAAGTATTTTCCCCACATCGTGGATGACTCCAAAATCCCTGTGCAGCCATGTGGTACATGCAGTGTCTGCAGAACTATCACAAGAACTGTCACGTTTATTTCTAAGAGACAAGTTTAAATATTAAGCAGGAAAGAGAAGATTTCACAAAGGGAGGTACGTTAGTATAGCTTCAGAATAATTTGTACTCATTTCCGCCTTGCTTTTTTGATCTTGTAGGCATTACAAGAACTGTTGCTCTTAAACACTTTTCCTTAATTACCCCAAGCAGCTTACCTGCATCTGAGGTAGCAGGATTTACTTATAATTGGACACACCATGCCAGTTCTATCAAGTAGCTGAATGAAATAAATGAAGGCGACAAACGTGACAAATGAATGAATTACATGAACCAGTGTTTCTTTGTATTTTAACTAATTCATGCCTACCTTAAAATCAGCTATTTCCTACTTTGCAAGTTTATCTGCAGCTTATGTGTCTTTAGAGCCTTCTGCAGTGTTGAAGAGCTGAACTAGGCTATGTTCTCGCAAATTTATTGTTGCACTAAGCTCTAGCCCTGCTAGGGGAAAAAAGCATTTCAGTTCTGGGCAACAGTTTTAGCCCTAAGTCTTTCTTATTGTGTTTTCCTTACCCTGTTACTGTTGGGAAGGGTTGCCTTCTCTGCCACTGTAATATCATGGTACTGTGTCTTAGACAATGGATATGGAAAGGGAAAAAGCAGGTAAACAAGCTTAGAATGAACGTGGTGAATCAGGCCCCTTAGTGAACTTCTACTGGACTTACTTCCCTTTTAATAGCTTCACTATCCAGCTATGACCTGGAAAGTAATTTCTGATCTCCTAAGGCTCATGGAAGTCAGTGCCAAAGTAGCAAGAGCAAGAATGAAGGAGAAATACTTCCGGGAAGCAGGACAGAATTGGTAGAGAACCTGTTTGGTTCCAAAGACATCCAGGAATATGTGACGTACAGAAGTATGATCTTGCGATAAAAGCACTCACTGCATTGTCACCTTTGGGAACAATGGTATAAATTTTCATATAGAGCCTTTTTTCACTCTCGCTGCTCTTCAGCCAGACCCTTGGTCTTGTGAAATACTGCAGGGGAAGAAAACTGATCTATTGGGGGAAAAAAGGGAAATGGTTGAAAGCACTGGAGCCCTTCCGCACTGCTCCACATCTCAGCTGGAGATCCCAGGGCTAGCATGCAGTATGGGAGGTGGAGGTGAAAGCTTTGTGCCATTTGGGAGTTTCCCTCCATTTGCCTGACGGTGTAGTTCAGGCATGGTGTGTGTGATTCAAAAACTCATCCAAGCAGAGTTCTCATTTCAAGTGTAATCACTCTCATTGCTTTTCCCACACTGTCTGTATAAATAGCTAAAAAAATAATTGAGATAATAGCGCAAGCAGTTTCAGACTCTTAAAAACAGGAGTAGTGGCAAGGGACCAGCACTTCAGGATATAAACCCACAGTAAACTGAATTATTGGACCCGCCCTGGCATGCTTATGAAGGGAAGTCTGAGTTGCCATAAGGCAAGTATGGTTTGGGGCAAGTGAAAGTCTGGTTTCCACTCCTCTACAGTAGCAGAACTCTAAAAACACCCCTGTGCAGCCTGTAACACTCCTCCACAAAGGCTCTCACGAACCTGAAGCCACTCTGTTGAAATCAACAGCTTTTAAATGTAACCGCGTTAGCTTTCGTTTGCCAGCCAGATTTGCTTCTCCCTGTCAGAAAGAGGGGGGATGTCTTCTGGAGCCGATTTCTTTGAAGGCCAGCCTTGCCCCAATGGTGGTGAACCTGGGAGCTGCTGCACCACGCAGCCAGTGGAGATAGGTGCAGCGGAGACAGGCTGGCTGCTCCGCTGCTCTCTCCACAGCCTGTAGTCTTCTGCAGCAGGCCTGGCCCCTCTCAGGGGCTGAGGAGCATGGCTGGAGGTCCTGTGCCTTTTTGTGGAGTACCAGCAGCAGTGCCTCCAGGCAGCCGGAGTGCAAGCGCTGCCAGGACACTTCTCCAGCCCTGCCGTGGCCTTTAGCAGCCTTTGGAGCAAGTTCAAGTAACAAGAGATGGAGACACACAAAGGAGAGGAGCACTGTGTTGTTTTGCCAAGCAAGAGATTAAACGGAGCCAAAGGCGAAGAGATGCCCATGCACAAACTATGCCACAGGAGCGTTACAGCCACACCAGCAGCCGAGAGCAAGTTCAGCCTTGGTCAGTGCTCCGGCCGAGACGCACAAGCGCCCGTGTCTGTCATGGTCACCCCGTGACCGAGCGATGGCTTCCAGGCTGCTGATGGGCACTCCCAGGGACAATGTTCCACGGGCTGGGCAGCCGACTTCCCCAAAGCCCTGGAGCAACCCCCCCCAGCCCGCAGCACAGCGAGGCTGCGGGGGCAGCAGGCGCCGTCCCGCACCGCGCCCCTTTGTGTCGCACGGAGCTCTGGCCATGCGAGAGGCGCCCCCGGCCCAGCTCCGCAGGAGCCCCGAGTCCCGCCCAGGCCCGGGCGGGGGCACAGCCAGACCCGGCGCCGCAAAGGCCCGAGCCCAGCCCGGGGCCACCGGGCAGCCAGACCCGGCCTCTGCCCCGGCCTCTGCCCGTGNGCGGCGGGAACAGGGCCTCTGCCGGAGCTTCCCTCGCCGCGGCCTCGGCCTCGGGTGGCGGCTGGGGCGGGCCGAGGGGAGCCGGGGCGGGCCGGGATGGCGCTGGTGCCCTACGAGGAGGGCGGCGGGTGCGGAGCGAGGCAGCTGCACCGGCCCTGGGCCGCGTTCCGCTTCGCCAGCCGCACCATCCGCGTCCAGCAGGACTGGCGCCGGCTCGGCGTGGCCGCCGTGGTCTGGGACGCGGTAGGTGTTCGCTCCTTCGGGACCAGAGGGCTGCCCCGGCGCCCGGGGAGGCTCTCTGACACTGAGCTGTGAGGGGAGGCTTTTCCTGTAAGGCTCTGCGTTACCTTTCCTCGTTCCCTCGTGAGAGATCCTGGAGGAGCAGAAGGGAAACGGGCCACCCTAAGCCCTGCACAGGCAGTTCTTAGGAAGGACTTCTTTACAGTGGGGGTGACAGAGCCTGGCCCAGGCTGCCCAGGGGGGTTGTGGAGTCTCTTTCTCTGGAGACGTTTCAAACCCGCCTGGACGAGTTCCTGTGTGACTTGGTCTGGGTGATCCTGCTCTGGCAATGGGGGGGATTGGACTAGATGATCTTTTGAGGTCCCTTCCAAGCCCAAACAATCTGCGAATCCAGCAGCGCCAAATGCAGGAGATATTCCGGAGAGCGCACAGAACTCTCACCCATTTCTCAGTGATGGCCCATGGTGGTTTTTTAGCGCCCTTGAGAGCATGGCACAGATCCTGCTGCTCAAGGGCTACCGGTAGACTTTATCTTGGGGATAAGAGCTGCCCCAAACAGAGGGGTTTGTGGCAGGCCCGAGGCTGCAGGCCAGTTGGTGGCAGTGATTTTAGCAAGCTCCTCAAATGAATTGGGGCACAGGGCTGTTGGTCTGTCCCAACATTGGTTTTGGCAGGACTTGCTATGGAGAGAGCTCCTTATCAAGAGCTCTGCAAAATACTAGATAGAAGCGTTACTGCTTTACTTTTGCTCTGTCCTTCTTGAGAGCATGCCAGTGCTGTGCAGAAACCTTTTGAAATACCACTCAAGATACTATGAAACCTTATTGTGGACTTTGCAGTCCTGAGTTCGTTTACCAGTGTTTGACACCCCCAAACTTTCCCCTTCCAAATGCAACTCTTCCTGCTTCCTGTTATGTTTGGGGATTCATGAAGCAGCCTCCGTGTTGTTTCTTGTTTGTTTGTTTGTTTTGCCTCTGAAAGGCTTCCATAAAGCTCATAAAAAGACCACACGTCCACATGGGAGGCACAGAAGGGCTGAACAAAGTCTTGCTGCAGACCTGAAGGGCCTCAGCCTTCGCATAACCTTTTCTCTCAATGTAAATCAGAAACCCTGTGTTCAGTATGGCTGAAATGAGCCCTGTGCTTGATTGCCCTTGTCTCTTGTCTTAGGCCGTTGTCCTGTCTGCTTATCTGGAGATAGGAGGCATTGATCTCCGGGATCGCTCTGTGATTGAGCTGGGAGCTGGAACTGGATTGCTGGGCATAGTGGCCACGTTATTAGGTAAGAGCTTTTTCATTTGCTTGTTTAAAGCAGTTTACAACTGTAGTAAAGCTGTCACTTCTACATCTACATGCCTGGTATAGAAATTTGCACCAGAGCTACATATGTGAACTCTGATGTTTCCTGTCTGAGTCACCTTCCTTTCTTGGTAGCCTTCAGAGCCTTCTGCATTATTTATTGTAGTGCTGGTGTCACTGCAGTTTACTTTATAGTGGAACCCCGTTCAGGCTGATGCCTGTTGCTCAGCTCAGCAGCGCTCAGTTCTGCATCTCTTCTCCCCGCAGGGAACAAGTGCTGTGCTTGCCATCTTCCACTTCTCCTGGCACGCACCACAGATAAAGCTGCAGACAATCCACTCTCTGGGCTTGCACAAGCCTTCTTAGCCTGTTGTGCAGACAGGGAGACCAAGATCTGGAGAAATGAAGGTGTTTGCCTGTGATCTGTCTGTTTACTGTAACAACCCCTGTAACTTCTGGTTTTGCTTATGGAAAGGCAGAAAGGGACTCCTCTACTTCCATGCACTAAGAAAAAGCTCCAGAAAACACTTTTTTCTCCCTACCCAACTTAATCTTCACGTGGAGTTATGAAGGGTAGGACATATGCAGACAGTGGGCTTTTTGCTTGTTTTGTTCTTTTGCTTGTCTTTAATCGGGCAGCTCAGGGGAGTTGTTAATGTTTAACAGGACCTGAGGAGCCTGCTTGACTTAGAGCATCGTATGCCAAATGCTGTGTTTATGAACATTGACTATTTGTCTAAGACATACACTCCTGTACCGCTTAGGTGCTCGCGTTACCATCACAGACAGAGCTGCTGTGCTGGAGTTCCTGGAGTCAAATGTACAGGCTAACTTACCTCCTGAACTACGTCCAAGAGCTGCGGTAATGGAACTGACCTGGGGAAAAGACCTGGGTAACTTCACTCCAGGAGCGTTTGACTTCATCCTGGGTGCAGACATCGTGTATCTGGAAGAAACTTTTGCAGACCTGCTTCAGACGCTGGAGCACCTGTGCTCAGAGCAAACTGTGATTCTTCTTTCCTGTCGTATCCGCTACGAACGGGATCATAAATTCTTGAAGATGCTGAGAGGCCGTTTCTCTGTATATGAAGTTCACTATGATTCCAGTAAGGATGTTCATATCTACAAAGCACAGAGGCGTAGTTGCAAGGAGGACTTTTAACTCTGTGCTTTATTAGAAAGCCACTGATGGCTATTGAATCCCGCCCGTGTTTCTGCTCAATACATTTGTTTCTAAGCATGTAATTACAGTTGCGTTGTTTCGCTGGCTGCTTGTTCTGATGGTCTGTCTGATCACTTGGTCTGACACAGCAAGGATTATGCTGCTGTCCTGCACGTTACTGAGAAATGGAGCGAAGGTGCAGAGCTGTACGGGGTTGTCCAGTAACTTTTTCTCAAAAGTAACTTTTGAGATGGATTTAAGTTCTGGAAATCTTCAGGCGTCAAACATGTCATTAAAAGATCCATTGTTTAAAACCAAACCACATGTAATTTTTGTAGTAAACTTAGAAATAGTGGGGGTTTTCCCCCTTACTTAACTCTAGAAAAGTAAAAGTGGATGACTCAGCTAAGACTCTAGCTCTAAATGCTTCTTCAGACCTTCTGCATCTCAAAAGCTGTGGTAAAAGAAGCCGCTTAAAGGGCAAAACCAACAAAGGCATCTGCAATAAAGTTCTATTGCTGTCACTGCTGAATTGAAGAGGCACAGGGAAACAAAGAACAAGATGTCAGGGGAGGGAGGTGGGGGCGGATGAGGAATCAATACTGCAGAGTAAGCCGAGTTAGAAATCAGTGGTGTTTTTACCTGACCTGCAGGCATGGAGGCTGCTCCTGCAGTACGGAAGCAGTCGTGGTTCTTGGGTTGTCCCTAACAAGACAACGTTCCCTCACACAGATCAAGGTTCCTTGAAGCAGATACACACACATGTGCCAGCAGGGAAAATGAAACACAGAGACTCGAACTGCTCTTTAAATATCAAATTAGTCCTTGACTCAAAGTATTGCTTAGTAATGTTCTGCTTTCTGCCTTCGTTTGTGGCTCACTCTGTCTCCAAGAGCTGTTAGGAGAGGATGGTGCTGCTATGAAGTCTTTTTAGCTGGGGGAGTACTTATTATATTGTATTACTCGGGACCTTGGGGCAGTGTCTAGACTTCGGTGTGCTTTCTGTGCACAGCGGTAGTTGGACACTGTTCTAAGTAACTGATTTCATACTTTGAGCTTGTAAAAACACCTCTGTGTTTATCCCAAAAGATCCTATATGGAAAAGTCTGCAGCCTGGAATCCAGCTCACATCAGCAGCAGAATTCCTTCTCTTCCTAGTGGTGGAAGAATGTAAGGGATGAAAACAAAGGGCTGACAGAAGATGGCTACGCTTCTAAATGGATGAGTTGCTATAGTACCTTTTTCTTTTTTTTTC
>WEIS01021004.1:0-22239 GCA_013389965.1 Todus mexicanus | reverse complement strand
CCTTTCGAGGTAAGCACCAGTGTTTCACACTGGGTCAATACTTTTTGCTGGTGATAGATGAATGACTGAAACTCCCTTTGGCGTGTTCCTCTCTATTGGTGATGCTCTTATGGATGTGAAATGTAACAAGGGAAAAAGTTATTTCTACTATCTCTAAGGTTAATTCTGTGGAGATGCTGCTCTCTGGTTCTGTAATCCCTACTGCAGTTTCCCTAACTTCTTGGAGTATGGCTCTCACCTAGCAAATGTTTTTCTAGCAAAACTAGGGATTAAGTTGGTAATAGATACAGCTTAACAGCAGAGACCTGGTGAACCAATGATATGATTGGAATAGCAAGGATGCTGTGAATGTTCCATGCCCTGTCTTACTTCCTAAATAGAGGGTAGTGGAAGAGCTACTACTGGTAAGTGATAGGCTGTGAAAGGCAAGCCTTAGGCAGTCCCTTGGAAAGACTCCAGGTCCCATGAATTGAAATAAAGTGGGAGGCACAGTAAACCAAGTTTTGGAGCTTTCTCTTTTTTGATTATGACTTCAATGAGTTGCCTAAGAGAAGTCTCAAAGGCATATTCAAAGGCATATTCCTGCATATGCAGGAATAACTGTTCAAAGTGCTGGAAGACAGAACTCTGATATGCAGCAATTTTAATAACTGAGGAAATAACAATGGAGAAGCGGGCTGCTGTCTGGCTGTGTTGCAACTGGAAATTCTTAGAAATACTGTTTACTCCTCAGTGTTGCTAGAAGATCACCTTTTTTTAAAGAAAAAGTAATAAAGGAAAAGATAAAAAGAAATAAAAGGGGAAGACGAAAGTGTCAGTCCTGTAATGCCTACATGAGAGAAGTGCTAGCTACTGCTCTCTGCTTTGCTTCATCATTCAGGATGATGAAAGATTTCTATGTGGTAGAGGGAGTATCTTACTACATCTTCTACTTAGTCCTCTAATATGGAAGCCTTGCACAAATACTGCCTTTAATAGGGAATGTACAGCTACTGTGAAAGGCCCTGTACCATGTACCAGAGTGCATCTTTGCCAGTAAGTTGACTATGATGCCTCTGTGCAGTTTGTCAGGTCAAGCTGGTCACTTTTGAATGATGCCATCTCCTGAACTTGGTGACAAGAGTGAAACCAACACTCTGGCAGTGCAGTTACTTCTCAGCATGCAGGGTATGCTCTTCTGCCGGCGGCTCTTGCTCTCCAAGTTGTGGGAAAGTTTTTGCCTGTTCGTATGTGGTTTATGTAATACATAACAGTGCTTGAATAAATCCCTTTACTTCATGTACCTGAATATTGCTGTGCCCCTGAGCTCTGTGTAAATCAGCTTTTAGAACATCCTTTCTTCGTTCAAATAGCAGCTATTATCGAACAAGTTGATGTAAAATATCCAATACCTCTTTCTGTCACTCGTTGTTCCCAGGTGGAGCAACCTGGAGTGTGTACTTGAGGAAACACCAGCAGATTTTGAGAGAGAAGCAAAATCAGATTAAAGAAAGGAATGTATGATAAAAATGTAAAGGAATATATATGGACGTATAAGAGAAGAAAGCCTTTGCTGTGGTAAAATCCTAGCACCGAGCATTTATTTGCCTTTTTTTTTAAAATGTGTTTTTGTTTGGCAACACATTGCTGGGTTTCACTCTGTTTATTGCATCATGTTTGTCATAAAAATAAGCAAGAGTAGTTATCCTCATTCTGTGCACTGCTTACTGTCAAAGCTTAAAAGGAACACAAAACTAGAGAAAAAGGGATAGCGTTGACAAGGTTGTCTTCTCAACTGTGGAGAGCAAGTTCTGTCCCCAGGTTCTTTGCATCCAGAAATGGCCAAACACTGAAGTGTGTCCATACAGTTTCACACATGCACCGCAGAAGCCAGGGCTTGTAATAAATAACTAAGAAGTAATTTCTGTAGCTGTAAATGACATTGCAGCACATTGGATATACAGTTTATGTCATCCTTTTATTTTTATTTTTTTCTCATTGTTGATGTTGCTTTTTCCTCCAGCAAGGAAGGATATTTCTGTAGTGTGTGTATCATATGTATGCGTAGATGAAGCCAAGGGGAGAATGGGAATAAACTCTGCTTCAGTACTTGTGTTTTTACTATGTGGATGTTCAGGCCCTTTTCTGGAATAAATTTAGTTAAAAAGCAATGACCACTGTAGTCACTTGAGCATCCTTCTGTGGCACTGGGAGAAGTTTTTTCAGAGAGCTGCAGCTTCAATCCTAATTTGTTTTCTGTACCTTTGATTATTACTGGAGAAATGGGCTAATAATGTGAGAATAGCTATAATTATTGATAATGGATGTCCTTGGGAAATCCTACCGCTTCTGAGTAGTAGTAGTTGTTCTGAGTAGTTGTTGTTATTAAAACACCTAGCAGTGTTAATCTGAACCAGCTGTTCTATATTGTATGGGGTTGTGCATGAAAATGGCATTGCAAGCTAGAACAGTAAATGCTCTTAAAAAAAAAAAAAAGGAAAAACCCCCACAAACAAAACAAACAAAAACCACTCACCCCCCGCAAACAAGCAGAAAATGTAAAGTCACAGTTAGGAAAACTCGTATTGCATCTGATCTAGATTCTGTAAGAAGTGTCTCTGGTACTCCTTTTATTTTTCCAGAATAATTAGTCCTGTTGTAACTGAAATGTAAACAAATTTACTCCTCCGTGAGATAAGAAAAGCAGGAAAAATGATGGCTTACAAATTCATTTGTAAGCTGTGATACATCATCTTCATTTGCAGTGACTGCGTTGCAGACCAGACGTCCTTTTACTCAAGCATTTTTTTATCATCTTGTTCTGCTGCCTGTGTGATTTTGCTTTATTTTTGTAAAGCAGCTGTATCAGTTACTGTGGCCTGGGCATTGTAAGGCAGGAGGAGGAAGCCTTGCCCTTCAGCTTTGCAGTTCCTCCCCTTGCAGCATCCCTGTGCTCGGCGGGAGGGACCAGCTGCGCCCCACAATCAAACCAGCCTGGGTGCTGGTACAGCCGGCACTGGGAGATGGCGGCGCAAAGCTCGGGAGGTCCGCCTGACTGCCGGGAGGGTGTTTACTAACGATGGGCTGGCAGTGGCTTGTAAGCAGAGGAACTCACCATCTCCTATTAGCAATATCTTACGAGCAGAGGATTTGAAAGCTAAGATGCTTGCGCTGAACTTCAAGAATTCGAGGTAGGATGAAACCTAACTGAATACCTTCATGAAAAGTACTTGTATTTCTTTGCGTGATGCTCTCTTCCCCCATTTAGGCTAATATTTAATTACACAACTGGCTTCTGCGAAGTTGTGCTTCTTGTTGTCACACTCTTCTGGAGTTGTATTTGCTGTTATAAGGAGAAACTGAACCAAACAACAAGCTGAGATTTAGTCAAAATATAGGGATATTTTGAATAATGTGAGTAATGTAACTATGCATAATTTTCTGTATTTAGGAGCTTTGCTGTAAAGAAATAAGTGCAAAATAGGTAGACTACATTTGTCATTTCACCCAAGGAAGAAAATAATCTAGTTTGTCGTGTGTGTAGTTTTCAAAATAACCAATTCACAAAGCTAATATGAGCCTGCAGCCTGTTCTAAAGAGCGGTGAAGCAAGCTTGGTTTTGCCTTATATTGGACGATGTTCTTTCAAAAGTTGGAGAAGAACCCATCATATAAATATAGTAATTTGCCTGTCTCTGAGTACTATAGATGTAATTTTTTCTCTTTGAATAAGAGAAGCTCACTTTGGGGGAATTTCTAGCTGTCCTATTACATCTTGCAGTACACTGCGTAAACTTCTGTCGAGAAAACGTTTATTCACTGTGAAATGTAACTTTCATTTTGGCATTATTGCCAAGCAGGAGTAGAACATGGGAACGGAGAGGAAAGCAAAAATAATTTTGAAAGAAGTTATGTAAATACATATGCCAACCCCATTACTGGCAGTAAAAAGTAAGCTAAATAAGCATGGATCTTTGAAAATGTTGCAACTTTGTCCCTGTATGACAGACATCAACTCTAATGTCTAAAAATATCTACACCCACTCTGGTCATTTAGTAAGTGTGCTACTGAACACCAGAAAGAAAATTCGTCGGTGCTAGTAGATACCTGATCGGAGAACTAGGCAGAACTGAAAGAGTGTATTCACTTGAGCAATTAATATTGCTTTAAAAGTCTGCAGTTTTAGTCCGGTTTGTAAATTTTTGGTTTGGGGTTTGTTTGGTGTGGGGCGGTTAGGGGTTTTGTTGCGGGCGGGGTTTTTTGTTGTTTGGTTTGGTTTTGTGGTTGTTTTGTTTTGTTTTGTTTTTTCCATTTAATCCCTTATCTGACATGGTCAGTGCTGGGGGATGGAAATCTTGGGTCTGTGATGGGGTACTTCTAAATCAGAAGAGGTGTATCCTACCTTGGTTCCGTCTCAGTCTTCCTCTGCAAGCCTAGTAGCCCTCTTGGCATACTCTGCCCACTTAGCTGGAAGCAGCAGTGTCCCTTGTTAGTGGGGAGCTAGAGCTGTTTTCTGTAAGGAACGAATCAGTTATTTTGTCTTTACTCTTCACTCCGTGCAAGGCTCCTGAGAAGTGTCTCCATGTACAATTTGGGGAGACAGTTTCCAAATCCAAGGCTCGGAGCCCAAGGTGAAGTCTAACTCTGCCTGAAGCCCTCAGGATGCAATGTGGTGTTTGAAGGCTGAAGACAGACTGAGGAGGGTCAGACTGCTTTTATCTGCAATTTGTGACTATCATTCCCAGTGGATCTTCTGCCACTCAATAGAGAAGGGGTTGGGGAGAAGGAGCAGAAGAGAGGGAAGTTGAGGAGAAAAGACAGCGTTTTGCTCCCCCCCCCATTACAATACTTGTGTGGTTACATGAAGCATAGGAATCTTTACTGGTTTTCCCAGTGGCAGTGTGTCTGCTGAGCAGCAAAGCTGGTGAAGGATCTAGAGAACAAGTCTTACGAGGAACAGCTGAGGAAAATGGGGTTGTTTAGCTTGGAGAAGATGAGACTCGAAGGGAGACCTCCTCATTCTCTACAACTCCCTGAAAGGATATTGTAGTGAGGTGAATGTTGGTCTGTTCTTCCAAGTAACAAGTGATAGGGCCTCAATTTGTGCCAGGGGAGGTTCAGAGAGGGTATTAGGAAAAATTTGTTCACGGAAAGGTTTATCAGGCGTTGGAACACACTGCCCAGGGAAGTGGTTGTGTCACCAACCTGGAAGGTGTTTAAAAGACATGTAGGTGTGGTGCCTGGGGACATAGTTTAGTTAGTGGTGGTCTTGGCAGTGTTAGGTTTATGGTTGGACTTGGTGATCTTGAAGGTATTTTCCAACTGACATGATTCTATGATTCTGTTCTATGATCTCAAAAGTCTTTTCCAACCTAAGTGATTCCATGATTTTGTGCTGTATGGTGTGAAACACTTGGTTTCAGTGGATGTTTTTGGACCTTCCTAGTTTCAGTGTAGGGGAAGCCCATCTAAGGAAGGTAAATTCAAGAGTAGTCCATCAAATGCCATGTCCCTGGTGCCCAACTTCACCATGGTTTTCATAGACGAGCTTTTGCCTGAGGATGTGTAGGGAGTGGTGAAGTGCAGCAGGTTCCTGCTGGCTGCAAACGGACGGTGGGATAATACAGTAGTTGGAAGCAATCTGTGACTGCCTAAAAGGTGGTAGTGATACATCTCAGGTCTGAATCGCTAAGTATAAGGTCTTGTGCTGTTTCATATTTTTTTACACTCAGGAATAGAAGGACACATAACTTAGAAGAGGTTATTGTGATCATTCACCCTTATTTACTTCCCATTGCTTCAGAACTAAACAAGCATTTGTGGCCAGGCTTTAACGGTGATGTTAATGCTGATACGCTGCTGTTGCTTTCATGCTCTTTCTGACTAGATGATAGCAGAGAGAGAAATTTTATTACATCAGCCAAGCATGTGCTGGTAGGATCATTTTGTTGTTTTTCTTATCCAAGATGTTAGAAACAAGGGCAGCTCTATGGAGACAAAATTCACAGGTAGCTGCTCACTGCTCTTTCATATGTAAATTTCCTAAAGGCAGAAGAAATGTTCTTTTGGGTATAAATTTTTGGGCTGTTTTACGTGGCTGGAGGAAATTTATGCTTTAGACTGCTCTTGGGGATTAAAACCACTATCACTGCCACCACAACAACTGGGGACCCACTTTGCATAATACCATACTCCTTTTAAAAAAAATTTAAAATTCTGGTGGCTTTTTTAGCTAAATATCAGAAGTGTGCTTAGACTGACTGTTGTCATTTGCTGAATATGCTGTTTGGCCTGTTCTAAGGTCGCAGGTTTCCTTCCCCATCTCCCCCTGCGCTCCCACCCCTTACTTGGGAAGGCAAACAGAACAAAGCACTCTTCCCCATTCCCAATAACAGCTCATTGTTTCATTGTTGATTCTAGTAGAATAACTTTTCTAGGAAGGCTTTTTTACTTTGCTTGTTTGCTGCTAATGCAAGAGCTGTGAAACAGTGGTTTTTTTTCCTCTGCCTTTGTTGATGTCAGCATGCCAACCCAGCACAGGCTTATCTCTTCAGATCCCAGATTATTTTGCTTTTTTGTTTGCTTGTTATTTTCTGTGGGGTTTTTTGTCTTTTTTTTTTTTTTCTAGAGACTTCATAGCAGCATTTCCCCTCCTGAATGGCATGGTTTAGTCATTGCCATGCAGTTCAGGTTGGCAAAGCAAAATTTCACTTCTACTGTATTCCCAACGGGCTGTAACAGGCATTCTGTTTGTCCAATTAATGCAAATCAGTTTATTCAGGCCTTTTGAAAACAAACAAACAAAAAACCCCAAGAAAAATGGTGTTCAAAAATGTTCAAGAGATTTTATCATGGAACATAGCAAGAACTCATTAATTAGAATTTTCTTTTTCAAAAATCTTTAAGGAAGCAAATAGCCTATTCTGGTTTATTTGGGTTGGTTTTGTTTGTTTGTTTGTTTTTAACCAGTTGTTACTTGTCTTTATAGTATTCAGCAGAATTTTCCTGACACTAATAAAAACAAAACGATAGTTGTTTTATAAGCTTCAATATTATGTTCTGATTCTGAATGATCTATTTCAGATGATTTTGCTGAGATGCAAGTGTTTCTGAGATGTTTCAGTTCTTCCAGTGCATGTTCAAAACTAGATGATGTTTCACTGTTTGCATTCCTCCAACATGTTTTTCAGCTGTGGGTGTTAAGAGCAATACTGAGGGTTGCAGAATAATTTTGAGTTTGCTTTTCTGTTGTCCTGCTGGTTAACAAGAGTGTCTGGTTACAAAGTTCCAGATTAACACAAGTCTATTAAATTTTAGTTTCCAAAAGTAATCTGCTGGGTTTATAATGTATGCAAACCAAGATCATTGAAAAACATGAGTTTTATTCTCTCAGTCTGAAACTTGTTGCCTTACTAGGCACAGTTTTTATATAAATGAACGTTCCAAAAATATATGTCAGTGGAGAAATTTCTCCTATTTTTGTCGTTAGCTTTTGTCTGTGCTCCAGCTGACTTGAACTTTCCTTCTGACTATCAGGATTTTTGCGTTGCACACATTTTTGTCTCCTCAGTTACTGTGTTTCTCTGGTAAATAGCGTCCTTTGCGTTCCTTGAAGGAGAGAAGGAATTGTACGCCCAGAACTAGTTCAGACTTCGCTGCGTTTAGGGCTGGATTGCCAGCTTGAGACTACACTGAACAGGTCAAAGGAGTGGAAGAAATACCATAGTGATATGATTGCACAAACATGAGCAAATAGTTTCTTGGAGCCTGAATGTCTATGAATGAATGACCTGAATGTGCTAAGCCAGGTCTCTCCTTTCTAACTTAATACCTGTAGAGAGCCACTGTTTTGATCTTCACTATAACCAATGATTAAGATTAATGAAACATGGTAAGATTTTTTTTGTTTGTTTTTTAAGCAACTATCCCTCATCTCCTAAAGCAGAAAGGCTTCTTTTACATGTGAGGAGTTTTATTTGGTCCTCAGCCCTGCAATGGCAATGGATCTAGCCTTGCACAAATGATTTAAAATCTTCTGACATAAATATTACCTTTGTTTTTCAACCTGAGGAGGTGCTATGGAGCAAACTGTTTGTGGTATGGAATTTCTGTCTTCCTTGATGGCTAGTAAGTTGGAACTGGTTTTTGGAGGTCAGATCTATGTTTATATGCAGATGGGGTGATTATAGATTTTTACATTGAAGTTCACAGATGAAGCTATGTAGAACCCAGCACTTAAATGTGGATTTTGGGTAGCTGGACTAGATGGACTGTAATTCTTGGTCTTGTTTTATGAAGAAATGAAGGACTGTCTGTACTATTATAGATACCTCAAAGGTGAGGTTTTCTGTACCTCTTTGTAGGACATTGTCACAACATTTATTAAGTGCTATTTGGCTTCTGAAGTGTGAAAACGACTCGTGAAATTTCCCCAGCCTTTTTCAATCATCACTTTTAAACAAGTATCACAGTATCACCTAGGTTGGAAAAGGCCTATAAGATCATCCAGTCCAACCTTTAACTCTAATCTTTGTCACCCCTAAGACATATCCCTAAGCACCTCATCTATATGCCCTTTAAACACCTCAAGGGGTGGCGACTCAACCCCCTCCCTGGGCAGCCTGTTCCAGTGCTGGGCAGCTCTTTCAGAGAAAAAAATCTTTCCAATGTCCAGCCTAAACCTCCCCTGGTGGAGCTTCAGGCGATGCTCTCTTGTCCTATCATTATTGACTTGTGAGAAGAGACCAGCACCTGCCTCTCCACAGCATCTTTTCAGATAGTTATAGAGAGCAATAAGGTCTCCCTGCCTCAATCTCCTCTTCTTGAGACTAAACAGCCCCAGTTCCCTCAGCCGCTCCTCACAGGGCCTGTTCTCCAGGCCTGCCACCAGCCTGGTTGCTCCTCTGCATCCGCTCCAGCACCTCAACATCCTTCTTGTACTGAGATGCCCAGAACTCACACAGTACTCAAGGTGGGGGTCTCACCAATGCCAAGTACAGGGGGCTAATCACTGCCCCAGATCTGCTGCAACATAGTGGATATATCTACGCAAGTACTTAAGAAAGCAGAATTACCTCTTGGTTCTCAGGGTAATGTGTGGTAGTTCAGCACAAAATGAGAATTCATCTTTCATTTTAGTTGAAAAAGATGTAGAGTAAAATATGAAAAGACAGAAACTTTGTATGAATATGCATGGCTGGTCTAAATAGCCTGTGTTTGAGCTTTCTGGTGGTTTGCTTTGTGGGCATGTGCAGTTTTTTACCTTGATTATCAGTTTATTACTGAGATGAAAAATATGAGTCTTGCTAAAGGCTTGCTGAAAGAAAAGCAGTACTGAGAAATGTGTTCATGCTGGTGACAGATCCTAATGTGTACTAAAAAAAGACATAAGAAGCAATTTTATCTATATCCAGCCAAAAATCACATTCTAGGTGGACAGTTTTGGTCTGGCTAGGAAAAATCAGCACACGTGCTCGCTTTGTCATGCACTGGCTCCTCTTTGCTGTCTGTATTACTGACTTGTAACTCCTTCCTGATTGATAATGGTAGGAACTCTGAGCACCATCCCTAAATACCTACCAACAATGATTTTAAGCACATCCTTCCACACGTGCGTCGCTTGTCCTTCATGCTGGGCAACTTGTTCTATGCTATTGCACTAAAAAATGAAGTAGGCTCTTCAGTCACAAGGACATAATAGATGGTAGGTCTGCACTTGAGGTCTTAAAGTGATCTGTGCTTTTCACGTATGAAAATAGAAGCAAAGAACAAAACTGATACAACTTGAACTGTGGTTTGGGAAAGTGCTGCATATTGTTTTCAGCTGTGGTAGGATTTAATACTTTGGTTTATGGGCTTTAGGTTTCAGAGGTGATGGAGAAATGTTTGTAGATTGGAAATATTTTATTAAAGTACTAGAGGTAATTTTGGGAAATAAGATTTGGGGTTATTAAAGAATTAGAAAATACAATTATAGGGTTATCTTCTAGGAATAAGTTATGCACTAGTAAGTCAGGAAAAATACAGGCTATATGCAGAAGTAAAAACGAGTACTTTATTTTCTTGTTTGAGCAAAACGAAGTGCAAAAACTTGATATAATTGAAATTAATTTTAATTTAAGTTAATACCACATAATAAATACATGCATTATTATTCTTTAGCGGGACAGCTTTCTTCCATCCCTGCAGCATAGGTCAAAAATATCACTGTTGTTTAATTGTTGTCCTCCTTTTTCACTGAATGTAAAACATTAACCTTCAAGAGGGTACAAACCACAGGAAATCTACTCTATCAGCATTTGCTACTGTGTGTCATTATCATGAATAATTTGTGGGAAATGGACCCAGAAAGAAGACTGGTAGTCTGTGTTTTATATCTGTATCTTTTTCTCTGACACTTAAGTGATTCATATTTGTTGAAGTATTAAGAATTTTTGTTTGCGGGGATGTCAAGGCATTAAGGTCAGACTGAGCAGAAGAATAACATTCTGAATGTTGCAAATAACAAAGGAATTGTATCTTTAAATACTCATCTGATTTGAGTTCAGAGAACAGAAAAAGCATGTCCTGAATTAGGATAGCAAGCCTGGGGTTTTTCTTCTTCTTTTTCTTTCTTTTTTTATTTGTTTTTAAGGAGCTGTTAAAGCAAAAAAAACCTGCCTTGAATTCTTCAGTTTGGACGCTACCTGTGAACTCAAAGGCAGACCTGTGTAAGCATCTTTTCAACCTGTAGAAACAGAAGAGTGTTTCATTAGGTTGCCCTGTGCACTTTCATCTAAAAAAAGGAAGGTTAAGCTTTCAGGTGATAACGTAAGATTCCTTGAGATAAGTTTAAAAATATTTCAGTGCAGAAGAAAAAAACCCCAACAAAACCCACACCAAAAACCAACTATGAAAGTCCCAACCTTGAAATAATAGTGTGACGTTGCAAGTCCTTGCCTGCACAACTTCCTTAATAATACTTCGCAGTACAAAAATTCAATTGGGAATTGGTGTTTTCCTGTTGGGGGCATTTCTCAATGAAATAGTTCCTGTTTTAACCAGGTGACTAGCTGTTCAACAGGAGGAAAGCTTAGTACAGGAATAGGCACTTTTATTACTGAGTCAGCACACTGGCTTTGTCTTACAGGGACCAGACGATACTCTCAAAGTAAGTGCATGCTAGTTCAATCCATCAGCAACACAGATTCCTTGTGTATGATTTTCTTTGTGTGTAAGTAGTTGGGTTTTGTTTGGTGGTGGGGAAACGGAAGGAAGTAGTTGTGTTCCTCACTTCCCCTCCTGGTGATGTTTTTGCCTACAAAGAGAATTTACTATTCCTGTTCAGTTCTAAGGACAAATGAGTGTGTATCTAGCCTGGAACAGCTCTTCATTGTCTCTCCTGAAGGCCAGAAAAACGTCCTTTTTAGTCATGTGTATTGATGCACGTCATCTTTGGAATGTTAGTATTAACTGCATGGGTACGGTATCTTAAAATCAAGAAGGAAATAACAGAGGTAGTGTGGAGCGGAAGTAACAGGTATGGAATTTACTGATCGTAATGAACTTCTGTGATTCATTGTAGCAATGAGACTTATCTTAAGTTTCATTTTCCTGAGGTAGTTGGCGTGGAGGTGTGCACTGGTGTCCCATTATAATCTGCAAAGAAAGAAATTGATTCCTGTTTCACTGCTAAACTGCTGATGTAATACCAGTATAGTGCCTGGAGAAACACTTGTGACTGTAATTACGAAGCAGGTAATTACCTAGCTGCTTATTTAAATAACAGCCTTTTGGAGCTAGATACACAGCTTGGACCTATAATAGCTATTGTGAAAATGTGTGTCTCATGCAGCTTCTATCTGTCTACTTTTTTTTTCCCTTCACAAATGTTTTGATAGCTCTAGTAGCGTTACCCGTACATTATTGTACCCTAGCTTGTGTTAATGATTGTGTGTATGTGTTATTTTTTTTGTCACAGTGTCTGTCTTTGAGCTTTGTAAGCTGTTGGTATTTTATATAATGTGATTTATGATCGTTTGTCCAACAGCTTCCACTGAGAGTAGAAAACACTTTGAAATACTATTTTAAAGAGGAGAAGTTAGTTCTTGCACTAACTCCAGTGAAACTTCTTGAGAATCTCATGGGTTCATCTTGTAGGATTCCCCTATAAGTTTAAGAGAAAAGTGAAGAACTTGTTGAATGGGTTTAAATCAGAGCTGCTTAAATGGATCAGCCTTACTTATGCCCACGAGAAAATGTGCAGCCATCAGACAGTCAGTGGAAGAAAACAAAGGGGTTGTTTAAGTACGAGTCCTTGTGCTGTGCCTTTATTGCTTGCTTCATTTTTCTTTGCATGAAGACTTTTGTATTTCAACCACTAGAAGAAAACATCAATGTGTTTTTCAAGACCAATGTTTTTATTGTTGCTGTCTTTGTGTGTGTTTGAAATATACTTGTAAAGTGTCTTACTTAGTTTTGGTCCATACGGGGCACGATGATACGCGACTGCCATTAATTCACCTTTTAGCTCAGGCAGCAGAAGGTGAGTGCAGTGGATCTAACTGCTTCAACCCTCCTGATAAACCACGTGCCTGTCACTGTGAGGCTGTGTTACATTACAGAGCTTCTGCTTGCTTAGTTTGCTCTTTCCAAAATAACTTCCGACTTCTTACTTAGCTTAAAGATGCCAAAGACTCAACAGCTGGATCATCTGACTCAAATATTCCCTATGAGGAGTGTGCCTGCTTTGACCTGCTGGGGGATGTAACTTGTCAGGGCCATGTAGTAAAGAACCTATGTGTAGCTGTGCCAGGCTGTACATGCTTAAGGAGAGGAAGCAAGGCAAGGAAGAGCTTCCTCTCCTGAGACCCAGCTTCTGTCCTTGCCTCTTCCACAAAACTTCTCATGAGGTTTTTGAACCTGTTCTCTAATTGCATCCTTTGGGTACTGGGCTTCTAACTTTGAGATCACAAGCTGACAGGGAGAAGGACATCAGCTGTTCTCTAAGGTATACAACACAAGCAAATGGAAACATTCAAGCATTACAAGATGCCACATAGGATTAGCTACTCTCCAAAGTTTCTTAAACTAGATATCCAGATTATTAGACACCACCAGTTTTAGTAAGGTGGATGTCTGTTCATTGTGTGCATGTTGAAGTTGTTAACACACCCGTGCTGTGGGGCAGATTTATGAAAATAATTTGATTTAATAGCTGTGAAGCATTCTGATCTGGCAGTGATGAGTGGCTCAGAAGAACTCGTGAGGAAATACAGCACTCTGTGTGCAGAGCAGGCTTTCAGTCCGGGTTGCAGTAACCAAGGGGTAGCGTCACGCTTGGAGGGATGAAGTAACAAAATACTGAGCAGCTGCTTGTGAGGTGAGGGCAGTGTCCAGCCTGCCTGCTGAGAGGCAGCAGCCCCTTTGGGGGACTGCAGGAAGTGAGTGTGCCATTGAAGACAGTGCTGTAACGCATGTATAGAGCCAAATTCAAGCTCTCCAAGTAGTTACAAGACAGGTGTCCCTAACTCGTGAGTTTGCTTCTCTTAAGATTCTTTTCCTATGGGCCTTTGCTCTGCAGGGCACTTAACCATGCCATAAGCAAGGAAGTCAAGAACAGGTGACATGACTGTTACTGAAAATACTGGAATCCTTTCATTTTTGGCATTAAGGAGACTGCTGGCCCTCAATGCTGAATTCAGTCAGCTGTAACCACCACACGTGACTTGAAGACTGTACAGATGCTTTCACTTAGTAGAATAGGAAGGTCCTTTCTTTTAGGTACTTTTTGTTTGCAGTAAAAAGTTTCGGTGTACTGCTTTCTCTTTTTCATGCCTAAATGAAGAAAACCTTGGTCAAAGTATTTATACAGGACATAGTAGCAACATACCACTGTCCTTTCACTCAGCAAACTTGTGTAGTGTTCTGGTGTAGCATTTATAATGTAGCATTCCTCCAGAAACTTTAGTTGAGTTTTTTGCATTTGCTTTTTTTTCATTTTAGATGAGCTGAGACATCTCAATGTTTTCTTAGGATAAGTAAGTTCTGGTACCTCAGTACCAGAGGTACATTCCTTCACAATGAAAAAGCTTTTGCCTGCTGTAAACCATGAATAATCCTCACATGTCCAAGATTTGGGCCTGTTGCTGGAGCTCCCAGAACCCACAGCTGTCTTCTTTTGTTTTTTTCCATAGATAATATGTGCTGTGGTAATCAGAAAAAATGTCACTGTATTTGGACTTACAAAAATAAACCACTGAAATTCTTTCAGGTTTCATGTACAATGTATTTCAGATGATGTTACATGGAGCCCTTGCTAGCCTTTTTTCTAATAGGACAGAAACCCTGTAGAACTCAACTCTAGAATAATTCCACAAGTAGTATCTACTCTGCATAGAATTAATATATTGTGTGCATTCAAGTTGATCTGCAGTGGAATTGAGGGTAGACTTTACGTGATTCTGAAGACTGAGAATGTGCAGAAAATACTGCCAGAAAAAGCTGATCCAGAGGGCACATAACATTGTTGAAGAAAAGCAGCGTATACTGCAAAGATATCCATGTGTAAAGTGTAACTACCACATCTTCTCTTTGTACAGTGCATCATGGATTCTGTATGTGTGAAAAATATCAAAGAAGTGAATACTTTATACTAAAAAATATTCCCAAAGCAGTGTCTTCTAGGAAGATTTTCTTTAGTATTGCAGGGGTGTCTTTGAGACAGAAATCAGAATTCCCGTGGCATTGTGGTGTTTTGGTGTGATGTTTGGTTTTGGGTTGGGTTTGGGCTGTTTTTTTGTCATTGTTTTGGTTTTTTACTGTTTATTGTTGGGCTTTGTGTTGGGTTTTTGTTCGGGTTTTTTTTCCTTTTTTTTACTGTTTTCTCAAGGGGATTGGAGTTCCAACTGAATTAGGTAAACACATGGAATATATCAATTTTTAAGTATATTTTCGTTACTTCTGGGGAAAAAAATAATTTGGATGTTATTTATATACACTGTATTACATCCATTCTCCTCTCTGCCTCATTTCTTACATTGAGGTTCAATATGTGATTGGCCTGGAGAGTAGGCAGGAGGGACCACGGTTGCATTAAGAAAGCGAGGATTCTTTTCACTGTTGTCAGCATTTGTCATCCCTCTGGCTTAAAACTACCCCAGTAGGGATAAATGGCTTGCATTTTGGAGAAGCCACCTCAGTTGGCTTCTGATGCACTGGGGAAAATAGTGTGCAACATTTATTTGGATTTCTCTGACTAAGGAAAATTGTAAGACCTAGAACTACAACTGTCTGGCTGAACCCCTGCAAATTCCTGTTCTAGGTGTGCATTTCGGCTGAATAAAGCAGTAGGATTTAATAGCAAAATTGACTGTGCTAGCAAAAGTCAACAGTAGTGGTAGATTTAATGACAACATGCATTTTGGGTGTTGAATTTGGAGTTCTCAGCATTTTGTGAATCATAAAAAGAAATGTAAAACATTATCTTTAAAAGATTTGATGAAAATGAAAACACAGACTTTTTTCCCTGCTGCTTAGACAGTGAGGTTTTGTCTCTTTGAGCTCAGATGTGGTATTCAGTTAGTTTACATATTATTACAGTGATAGAAGTGTTCCCAGACTGGAGAGTTTGGGAAAAGATGTGGGTTCCTGAAGGAACCGCCTCCAGAAACTGGAATGTTTCATTTGTGACTGTGTGAATCATGCTAATTTAAAGTGTTACCTGTGTTATTTCTTAGGAATAATACACTAAAAGGCGACATCCAGTTTTATCTCATTTTTCTTCAAATGTGAAAAGCCAATGCAAATTTCCAGCATGGGCTGAGAGTTGCAGACTTGTACATTAGCTCAGCTTATTTGATGGCTTACAATTTCATAAATTGATTTTTTTTCATTGTACCAAAACATTTGTTAGCGTCAGTGCCTAATTTTTCTTGCATGTCAGTAAAATGCTGTTTTATGAACACGTTCCAGAAAGGTATTTCATTTTTTGGGTTAAAGAAAAAATATTTTTCTTTTGTTAATTCCTCTTACTAGAGGTTAATTATCTTCAGCTTCAAAAGTCTAGTCTTGACTTTAGCACCCACCTACCGTCTTTCCTCACAACTTAATCTCTGGGTTTGGTTCCTTCAGGAATGGGTATTTTCCTTCCATTACTCTAATCACAGCACCTTTAGAATCATCACTTCTCCCCTTAATAATTGACCCTTCAGGGTAACCTTTCTTTTTGATAATTAAAATAATTAAGTTATTTAAATTTCTTGCTGTGAGACATTTTGTATCCTTGAATAATTTTTATGACTGTTACTGACCTTCATTTTTCCAGCCACCTTTAAGCAATGAGAGATAGACATTACAATTCTGTGATTTCACACAGCCCCTTTTGCTAGTGTCCAATTCGCTACGTCTGTTGAGGAATCTATCTGCTCTGATCCTCTTAACTCTTGTGCAAGGTCCTGCTTGATAGACTTGAGTCTCACGTTCAAAAGATTTGGTCCATGCTATTTTGAAGACTACTACAGGGCTAAATACAGACACTATGTCATATCCGTGAGATGTTTTAAGATGTTTGCCCACCAGTGATATAGTAAAGCGGAACCTGGGCCAAGATCAAGCAGGACCTCAGAGCCCCAGAGTGAAGAGGACAGGGGCCCAAGTGATCTTCTAGCTGATATTGCCCATCACATCATGTCTATCAACACCTGGCTTTGTGGCTGGTCTTGCCACCAGGGCTTTAGTTTCTGTGGTCACAGGACATTCTTCCACAGATACAGATCACTGGGCAGAGATGAGATCCACATACCTCGAAGAGCAAAGGCAATCTTTGCTGGCAGCCTGGCTGACTTAGCAAATCAGGCGTTAGACTTGAGGTGCAAAGATAGGATACATACTCACGAGCAGCAGAGTGGATGAGTGCACCTACCAGAGCAGCGATGAATGCATCCCAACCCTCCAAAAAGGTTCTGCCAAAAGGTGAAAGAGTTGACAATCACATTGAAATCCTTCTGTCCCAGTGCATGAAACATGGGTAACAACCAGGAGGAGCTGGAAAGCTGTCACCTGACCGCTGTCACTGAAATTGGTGGGATGAATCACATGATCACTGCAGGAGCACTGCACTTGATGGCAGGAAACTTCAGGACGAACAGATAAGGAAGGAAGGTGGAAATGGATGGATTGCTCAGTGCTTTGCTTTTTTTTTCTTTTCTTTAATTTTCTCCCCACCCCATCCTACCCCCAGCAATGCACAGGTCAAGAGGTTGTGGGTGAAAATTAGAGATCAAGCCAACAAAGGAAACCTTGTGGCTGATGTTTACTACAGATGACATAGGGAGGATGGCAAGGGGAGGATGTTGATGAAACGTTCTTACTTCAGCTACACAAAGCATCACACTTGCAGGCCCTGATTCTGCTAGGGGACTTCAACCACTCTGACATCTGCTAGAAAAGATGATCTTTATAAAGGTCCCTTCCAACCCACACTGTCTTATGATTCTGAAACAGGTTTCTTGAGCAGACTGAGGTGTCCTGTAGACCTGACAGCTGAGGTGTGAGGGTGAATTGTAGCTCCATTAGAAGTCAGGAAAAAAATTAGCATTCCTCTGTATGACAAAGTCAATGTCTGAGGGAGTTCAAAGGTCTTGCATGATTAGATTTTGAAGTGCGTAACTGGTTCTGATTTTATTCTAGAATTATTTTGAGCATTGTTATCGACATATTGCAAGAAACCTGTTTCAGAAATGCTGTGGAGTGTGCACCAAAGAATCATAACGATCATCTAATAAAACGTACCATTGCGGTGTTCAAAGCCTGGTCAGTTGTACTTTGTGCTGAAGGAGTATCAAATGTTTTCCTGTTTCATTTCAGGCAATCAATGCCCAGCATATAAAATTAGCTTACACACTTAACTGCAGGATGGCACTTACCTGAGAGAGAGAGTGCTATATATTTAAAGGCTTTGATGGAATAATGCCTCAATCTGTTGTACTCAGTAAGTTTGTTTTCTTTTCTGAACAGGATAGAAGGGAGCTTCCAGAAGTCAGTCAAGATGAATATGGTGAAGAGAATCATGGGCCGGCCCCGGCAGGAGGAATGTAGCCCCCANTCTTGTGATAAATTCTGTATATTCTTATCACCCTTCTAACCCTTTTCCTATGTATGGAGTCTGAACCTCTCTTTTTGGACAAGGGGGATTTTTGACAAGCAATTTGTAGGGAACATGTAATAGCTACTTGTACAGTGCCATTTTTATTTCACTACTCCCTTGTGCTCAGGCACTGAGATTCTGTTTGGAGGCAGGACTGTGATGACTATCGCTGCAATTAATAGGAGCTAAATCCTCTATCTTATGTCACTCTGTTACTCTACCACTTCGTTGTGAATAACAAGTTTGATGGTAAATTTTGGGTCTTGAAAGAGCAGTAGGTACCGATCTAGCTTTGTTTTCTTTTTTTTTCTTTTTCTTTTCTTTTTTCTTTTTTTTCTTTTTTTTCTTCTTTTTTCCTGCTGTGACCTGAACCCTTTCTCCTGAAACTCTTCTCGGGTGATGAATCTGTGCTTGTATTACACTACTGTTGAGAAATGGAATCATCCAAAAACTAAAATGCAAAACCTTGATAGGAAAATCAACTCGGCTTCCTTTTTTTTTCAGATTGATGTTTTGTTGAAAGTATGGCTTATGATGATGTTAAACATTGAACTGTTTACATGCTGTATAGAAAGTCAAGGCAATAGTACTAATAGGATTTTCAGTTTACTGGGTAGCATGCTTTATTGGATAGATCCCCTAAATGTCATTCCATTGCCCTAGGTCTTATTCCTACTTCTACTGGTAACCTGTTGTGTGAGTTTGGGAGAAGTAAAATCATCTGCTTCCTCTTTAATTTATTTGCTTGGATTGTATGCCCTTCAGTTACAGGCTTTCTTAATTTGTTTTTACAAATTAACACAATGGAATCTCAATCTTGGTTTGGGTCCGTGAAGTTTATTTTGATGCAGTTACGCTTAGAAATCTCCCTCTGGTGGTTACACGTGGCTGATGCTTCTGAAAGTGGGGGAATGTACCAGCTATAGCTGCTTCAGGACTTAATTGTAATATACAGGTACAGAAGACATTTTTTCATGGCCATTGTGGTAGCTCCTTGCAGTAGCATGGTATCTGTGGAAATTGAAATGGGTGATATAACTGTGTGTGAGAAAAACTAGTGCAGCAATGCATGTCCTATTTCTGCACAGCAGTCTTTCCTTGGACTTTGATTAGACTTCAGAGATGGAAAAGAACAGTTAAGTTTTCATTTCTCTGTTTCTCCCTTTTCTCTTTTCCCTCTTTCTTTCTTACTACATGGTGGTGTTTTCTTCCTCTTTTACACTGCTTACTGGCTTTGACCTAATTCCTGCAACCCTCTGCTTGACCCTGTTAAAACCTAATTGTAGTTGCCTCATGTCTTTGCACCATTTGCTCTTTGTCACTGTCCTTTATTCAGCTCGTGTGCTGAAGCATTCTGTAAAACATTGCCCCAGGTTTTCTTACTACATCACATCAGCCCTTGCCTAACTGGTCTTAGGTACCATTTAGATTTCTTGAAAAGATGAATGGTTTCTGCAATTTCCATCTATATGAATACATCTTGGCTACTCTTTTCTCCTAGATCCCAGTTTTCCCCTTGTTTATCATAGGTTTTTCCTTCCCCAGTTCAACCATGTCCCTTTTCTATTCTTTACGGATTCCATCTAACTTTGTGGATGGGCTCTTTCCCCTGTTCCAAGTCCTAGAGACTCTTTTGTTCCCATCTTTAATGAGGTGAACTTGATGCTGAAGGCACACATTCGGTGTTTACCAAATGTCTGCATCCTATTTGCGCTTCTCTCTCTTCCTATTCCCTCTGGTTTCTTTGTTTGGTTTTAACATTACCATCCTCAAACTCTGGCTGGTTTTTGTCTGTGACCTTCTGGAAGTTGTCCTTGTCACAAATGCAGGCTGTTGCCAGATGTTGTCACTTCAGTTTCCAACCTCTGTAAAATCTGAATCATGGCCTGGCACATGGAGAGAAACATGTATTGTTTGTGCTCTTTCACTTCCTTTCTCACAGTCCTCGACAACCATTACCAGTCGCCAACTAACTGTTAGCTTAGCACAAACAAAACTGGTTTCTCTTGATCGGCCAGATCTCATCTCTGTCTATTACAGGGGGATTTTTTCTTAACGTTTCATATAAGTGCATTCTTGTCCTCCTGCGTTTAAGAGACAGAGCAGTTGTGATGTTACCTGTTTATTTCCACTGCCACAGTTTACCTTTTTAGGTTCTTGGTTTATGCCACCTTCTTCTTTGGCAGCTTGCATATAGAATCTGCTGTGACTTCAATGGCTTACATGGTTTTGTGTCTTCTGGAGTGTCAATTCTCTGTGATACTGCCTGCTTTGGAACACTCCTGCTAGCTTAGTAACACTGCAAGTCAGAGTAAGACAAATTCTGGAATTGATTGGAATAAAAAATAGAGCAGGAGAAATGTTTCATTTTCCAAAGAGTCTTATATGAGATTTTCAGCGGGAGATAAGGTAAACCTTGGTTCACTCTAAATTCTGAGATAATTTTCCTCTGAGACCTGCTTTGCTGACAGGGAACACTGAAACATTGCTAGAAGTTAATTTTTAGAAACTTTCTCATTTCCCAAACATAGTCCTTAGCTGCATATGTTTTAAGGTCTCAGTTAATAATTTGATTCAAATTCAGACTCTGAATCCCTCAGTTACTGTGCATAGGTATCTGCATTCTGTTGAACATGCTTAAGTGAGATTGAGTACTCTGTGTTACTGCCTGAAGTGAAGTCCACGATGGTGTACTCTAGAAGCATTATCTGATACAAGATTGGCATGTCTGTGGTAGGAGGAGAAAACCCCAAAAAAATTGTGGAGCTCAGACCGAGACTTACCACACTGAAGTACACACATCTTTTGTCCAGAGTGGTGAGCTGTTGGGACTGGGAGCTGTTTGTGTTTGACTGGAAGCACAGAGTGTGTGTGTGGTGTTTTTTATTTTTTCCCCCCTCTCTTCAGAGGTAGCTGATGTTTTTTGTGAAATGCAGTTCCATTTTCTTCCTGATATTTTGAGGGTTATTATTCAGTAATTCCAGAGGAGCTAAAGCATTTGTAACTTTGGTGTATAGACAGAGCATGTCTCAAACGTGCTGTAGCTTAAACCGTCTTGCTAGTTCTGGTAATGAATGGGTTTACAGACCATTTCTGTTTCCTCATTGTTCAGGGAGGCTTATGAAATGATAAATGGTATAGTAATGAAAAGCTAATTGGTGCATAATTAACAAAAGATTGGCTTTCTGGAAGAGTACTCAAAAGCTCCTTTCAGAGTTTGGTGCATTCAGGGAAGCATTGCTCTACCAACGCGTGCAGTGAGGCTTTTGCAGTATATGAAAAAAGTGGACGGAATGATGGAGAGGCTCATTTTGAGTAAGTGGTACATTGTTTACATTTTCTTTAAAGAGCCTTCGTTTTACTTACTAAAAATATGATTTTCTGGTAAAATGTTTTATATTCTATTTCTGTTTTTTGTTGGTGGTGGGTTTTTTTGTTTGGTTTTTTACTACCACCTTTAGTCAAAGATTACATTGATATCCAGTGAAGATGCTTGTTCTATGTAGTGCAAGCTCAGTTATGGGGCAACTAATAAGTTCACCTCAGTCAACCTTTTACTGCAACTTTGAGCGTTTTGCATTTCCTGAGATCTGCTGACAACTCTAGGCAAGCTCAGAACAGGTAACAGGGCTATTATTTTTCCTGTTTCCTTGATCTGAGTAAAAACTGTAAACAGTTAATGATGGCACGATGCTATGCCAACATTTATTCTAGCCTAGATAATCTTGCTTAGGTTATACTAGTGAACACGCAAGCCTTGAGGCTCTCTTCCCTTCTTACAGCCTTGTGGAAGTTAAAAGCTCTCCGATGAACTGGGAGCTGATGCTGACAACTGCAAAAGGAGGCCTTGTGAAAGGTTCAGGGCAATTTGCATTGACTGTATTGGGAATGTTGCACGCTTTGGAATCCAAATGAGGGGTGTTTTTCTTGGTCTGCTGAAAATAGTCATCTGTCTGTAGAACCTGGGCTCCTGCTTGCTTCCTTTATTGATAATGACTATTGAAATTTCCTGTATGAGAAATGCTTAAATTTTTGGTGAAAAATGTTTTTATTGTGAGGAAGCCGAGTGTTCCATTTCAATGTTGTATTTCTGGCTCTGTTTCATCATGACTTTGCAATGCGAGTAGGCAGGAAAA
>WEIS01021003.1:0-10745 GCA_013389965.1 Todus mexicanus | reverse complement strand
TGCAAATATTTTTAGTTAAAATTCATTGCTAACACTTTGTTATTATTTTTTTTTAAGACATGTATCACCACTTGAGGCATTTCTGTGGTTGTGTCATCCCAGGAAGAGTGATGCTATTCTTACCTGCAGTAGCTGTGTCTGCCCAGCCCAAGCTGCAAAGCATTCCTCGAGTAAGCGTGGTACAGCTCCCTCCTGATTACCGAGGGAAGGTCCCAGGGCAGACATTCATCTTCTGTCGCCATTCCTCGGTAGTCCTCTCCATTCTCAGTGTAGCACATCCTGTCAGTTTCTGAGAAAATATTTTGTTAGCAGCATGTTCTTGTTTATAATTCTTCTGAGACAGAAATAATCTGTAGGGATCCTTCTAATGAGAAAAACATTCATGCATTACACTTGATAACAGATGATGCAAAATCTGGACTGATTATATATTCTTATTAAATTTGTTCTATGTGAATTTTGAGCATCAAGTAACACGCTTTAAAGCATACATACTGCTTCTTTAATAGTTTCTGTGTACTTCACAATGTAGTAGGTTATGCTTCTAAACACCCCCAAAATTCACTTTTTTCCACCCCAAACTAAAACATTTGTGCAGCAAGCAACATTAGTGAGGAGGCAGGGACAAAAGTGAGAGATCCTGATTTTGTGCAAATATTTAGTTATTTCCCTTCACTTAGTCTGTTAGCAAGAAATGCTAAAAGGTAACTAGTCGTGTTTATGGGTAATACTTTCACTTGGTATTTCATATTCATGATTTGCTGATCTTCTAAGTCAGTTTACTTGGTATTAAGGAAGATAAATACTTAGTTCACAGTGAATCCCAGTATATGCTTTGGGGCATATGCAATGATTAATTCCACTGAAGTAGTAATAGGTAAGACAGGTTCCTCCATTCAAACAAGACCATTCTGCAAGTAAGACATCACTAATTAGAGGCAAAACATTTGAATGACCAAACGAAATGTTGCAAACTAAGTTTTAGGTGTTTAAGTATCATTAAGAATTTTGCTTCCTGCATGGACATGTAATTGCAGGATAACAAGTTTTTCAGGTTCAAGTAGAACAGGCAGATATTTACCCTTGTGTTCTGATCTGTGTTTATGTGGCAGCTTGTAGTACTTCCTGCTATAAGCCTAAGGGAAGAGAAGTGTTTTAAGTAGACAGTTTCTTTTACGTGTTTACCTTTTATAGTCCCAAGCTCTATTCCCTACTGCATACCTTTCAGTTTTTTGCATGTAGTTACCACCTGAACCTGCTCTGTGGAATCTGAATGTGAACAAAAAGTGGAACTCTACTTGAACAAGGCAGAATGGAGGGAAAACAAACAAACAAAACCCCAAAACTCACCAACAAAGAAATTAAAACACACCACACACACAAAAAAACCCCAAACCCCACAACCAAAACACCAACGTAGTCCACTGTCTCAGGTTAACGTTGCACTTCTTTCTGCTATAAGGACCTACACAGCCTAAAACAGGGAAGGGAACTTTTCCCTCTGCACCTCTCAGACATCAAGCACTGCAGCAAAGATGCGACACAGTCCAGCTGCCTCTCATTTTGGTGACCTTGGTGCTTCATGTTTGTGTCAAGGAATAAAACCCAGTAGACTCATAACACAATAGATTCTTGCTCTATACTTCAGGTCCTCCCTCTGCTTTGCAGGCTGGGTATTCATTTCCCCATGCAATTAAGTAATACTAGGTTTTTAGTATGCTTTTCACAGAAGTCAAGGGGCTTGCCTGAGCTATAGCAAGTAAACAATAAAATTCCATAGCACTGGTAAATGGCTCTCCTGATAGATATCAGCTGTCATACAAGTTGATAGCCAAAACCTCTTAATTCATATATGTTGCCTCTTTTTTAGCATCACGTTTTCAAGTAGGAGAGGTGAAAATTTAGTTAAGGCCTGATATCCACCTCCATGGAAGACCAGTGAGCTCTTGGTATCCAGTACCTACATTTCAATTGCATTAAGAGAACATTAGAAAAGCTATATTTCTTGGTCATTACAGAAGGTCTTCATTATTTGAATGCTAGCAGACATCATAGGGTGGAGCAGAATCAGAAGAACCACCAAGGTGTTCAAAGGTGTGTTCCTTGGAGATAGATGTGCAGCAAATGTATATGTACATGCAAAAGCAGCCAAAAGGAAAATTCAATTCAAAAGCCTACTACTGTCCAAAGCAGAAGTAAAATCAAACTGAAGGTGGTTCCGAGTGACACACACACACACACCCCCCCATTTATTTCAAAACTGACAGAATCTATTCCCATGACAAATGTACCCAGGGTTACTGTGAGGAAGACAAGTAACTTCATCTTGTTAGTTAACTTCTCACTTTGTTCCTCTTCTAGCTGTATTATTTTGATTCTGAAAATAAAACGGGAACTTAGTGTCATTTTGTAGCTTGCTGCATCAGCTTTCTTGCCTGTGTCCTCAGCTGGCTTCAGAATATGTCACAACACAATTGACAGAAGAATTAAGCATTGACTTGCTGTGGAATATCTGCTTATTATTTCCACATATTAAATTAGAGGTTATTGCCTGAGGTTTTTCTGTACATTTAGCAATACAACCAGATTTTTTTAGAGTGTAAAGGAAGCAGAAAAGGGAAATTGGAAAAATCACTATATGGAGCTTCTGCAGTGTTGATCAACACAGAAAGTGGCAGCTGTATCTAGTTGCTTCCCAACTGTTTGTAACTCTTTAACTGATTATTACCACCTCACCACAAAAATGCTGAACATCCACATTTAGCACATGAAAGGTAAAGTTCCTTTTTCATTATCTCCGTAGCTGCAAACTTCATCATGTAAATGCTAGGCACTTACAGAACCCTGGCCGCCTCACTGAGTGCCTCTGACCACTGCAAGCTCTTGAAAGTCTGGTCTTGGTGTTACCTCACTTATTTACAGCAGAGAGGTTTAGAACATACTGTCCCAATTTTCTTATATGCAGCTGGATCTTAAAGCCAAGCACAGGTACCAATTTTCCTGAGAGTGACTTTTAAAAAATCTAGCTTGTAAAAACAACTGGGGAAGACAACTATAAAAATGCAGGTGATGAGATTATTTTTTGTGTACTCAGTTCTAGAAAATTTGATTTTTAATATTGCATTGGAATCTCAGTTACGTTTACATCAGCAAGTAGAGCAATACAGAAGGAGGTGATGCAGAACTGACTTGGTGCTGAAGACCTGCTCCACACTGTCTGCTTCAGAAATCTCTGCATTGACCTAGCCCTGCAGACTGAATGCCTGCTGATATTTAGAGGGCATCTTCCAGTTCTGTTTTATTCAGAAGAATTACAGCTCAAGTACTCTAAAGCCAAACCAAAACGTAGGGAATAGAGAAGATCACTAGGTTCACTTGGAAAAAAAGCTGACATGATCCCAACCAAAACACTAATGCAGATGCACACTTTGATTGTAAGCAAGTTTCACAATGCAAAAAGCAAATCGTGCCCCTGGTACTTGGCCATCCTCACCTTCCAGGCTTAGCAATTTCAGCAGCTTTTCCCCTTTAAAAATATCAAGATAACAATTTTTAGCATATTCAACAGCTATACAAGTAATTTGTCATTCGTTACTGTAATTAGTTTCTCGGGCTCAACTTGATCATCATAAATCGCAGCACTGCTGATTTCTTGTGCAAAACCCCGATATGCTGTAGCAGGTCGGGCAAACCTTCCCCGCTGCTGAAGCGCCGCAGCTTATACTCAATTTAAAGAGCAACCGCTCCTTTCAGATCAAGTATTTTTGTTCTTAATGATTCGGCTCTAAAGGGACTTACCAGCGCGGGAGCTCCGGGAGGGGAGCGGACCAGGACAGCAGCGACTGCTCCGGTAGTGCCCGGGCGACCACTGTAAAGGCCGGGACGGAGCCACCGCCCTGGGGCGGAGCGGAACCGAGGCCGGGCACGCCCCGCGGACCCTGCAGGCGGCGGGGCCCTGGCCGCGCTGCAAAGCCGCCGTGCTGCACTGATTCAAGGGGGAAATTGGAAATGCTGCTTTTCGATTTCGGGGGGGGGGGGGGGGGGGGGGCGGGCGNNGGGGGGGGGGAGGAGCGCGATCGGGACGAATAAACAACTTTGTTTGAGATTAGATCGCTGCGAGGGGCTTCCTGGCCTCCCCCCGCCGATCCCAGCGATGTTTTAGCGGCATTCGAGCAAACAAAAGAGAAATGTGCCAGCTCTGAGCACAATGACTTGTGTCGAAACGAGCCTAGAGATACCCGCAAGTGTGGTGCATTTTATTCATATGGTGCTACGCGTAATGAGAGAAGCACAAATGATTAATAATTAATAACTAATTAAATCGGTTCAGGTGTAGAGTTAAACACAGCCCACTGGGAGGGGCTATTGGGCCAGAATACGTTTCCAGAGTGCTGCTGAGTTTCAGAGTTTCGGCTGAAACATAGGACATCTGGGGTGAGCAGGGTGCGTTCCCTATGCCGGCTGGAATCTATTAGGCAGGGTCCAAATGCACCGGCTCCAAAGCTACTTAAGGCTCCCTCACCCCTGAGAACTCTTCTGCTCCTGAGAAAGTGGTTGCAGTTTTGCCATAATTTCTGTCTTCCAAAGAAATACTGAATATTCTTGTTTTATAAGATGTGGATGAAGATGTGAGTTGACTGGCATCTGTCTAAGACTGTAAGCCCATCAAAATAGTCTTAGTTCAGTTAAATGCGGTTTTTCACCTTATGCTATTTTATTGTAGCAGTGCAGTGAATAACAGTAAACCAATGCACACTATTTGTGGGTATATTCATAGAGTTTGGCTTCAGGTAGTGGAGGTGACTAGGCTGAGGCAGATCTCCATAGGCTGTGTAGCTGATGAAGAGCAGTTTCTTCAGAGGCCAGGTCTGAGCAGGAGTTGACCTGAATTTTGCTTAAGAGGAATGTTTTCATGAACAGACAGTTCAGAGCTTAAGGAGACCACCCTGCTATGTTTGACTGCTAACTTCTGTAGTATGAGTCTGGCTTAGCTTTCCTCTTCCCTATCTACCTTCAATTTGTGTCAAGTCCATGGTATAACCAAAACTTTGAGTACTGGCCACTTATGTTCTCTACTCCTCTCTGTTCAGGTCTTCAACCTCATGTCAGAACAGACCTCTCATCTTCTCAGGTGTCACCTTATCTGAACTTGAATCCACAAAAGACGATAGTCCAGATGTTTGCAAGCCTATTAGCTGCATCATTACCAACATGACTCATTCCTCAGATCCAGCACAGAACTAAGCTTTGTTTGCATATTCAGTATGCAAGGAACAAGTTTTAGACACATCTGTCTCTATGCAAGTTTGCTGATCACTACAGCAGCAAAATGATTGCAATAGCATGAGTGAGAGGACTGCTTAACATCAGTCAGATTTACAACATATTTTTCATGCTGCTTCCTTTATTTACGCTATTATAAATAAGTTTATGCAATCATGACTTGATGCTAAGTCTGTCTTGCTTTACATTACTATGGGTTGCATTTCCAAACGAAGGAGGATGTGACTTAACTAGTTTTTAGGACTGAATATGACTATCAGCCTTGTAGGGTCATCTTTATTCATTTCCTTTGCATAGATACCACATACCGTACATTGTAGCCTTCTCTTCTGCTATCTGCAGTTTGTAAATCACTATTAACCAGCAGCCAAGTTGCATTTTGTCTTTCCTTTGAGTTTACACCTCAGATTTTGACTGATGTATTCACACTCCTTTCTGAACTTTGTGATTTTGTTTCAGGTTTTTCCATCTGGCCTGCCTTCTTTAGTAGCCCACTTCTATGGCATTGAAGCCTCGTTTATTTGACACCTGTGCTGTTCAAAGTCATAGCGATGATATGACACAGTGGTATTTGATCCTGTATCCATGCTTGCTCAATTTCTGTTTCAGTTCTTTTAAAAAGAACTGGAGCAAAATACAGAAGTTTCTAAAAACATCTACCCCGTTCCATTTCAAAGAATCATTCTATGTGGTAAGGTTCAAAAATTCACTAAAACCACACAGAAGTCTTTGCCAAATGAAATCAGTAAAGTGGAATATAAACTCTGACAGGCATTAAGAGGGAAGATGTCGTTACAAATAATTCAGAAAATGGTTAATGTTGTAAAATCAAACAAAATAATCATGTGCCACTTTAAGTTTATTGGAAGAGGCGAGCCCATGACTAAAATTTGGTTAGCCTAGTGGATCACAAGGTGTTAGGACATGTAGACAACTGCTGTGATTGCAAACCAACATTTTGTAATGGGAGACACCTGTCTCAGACATGCTTTCTCCTTGTAATATGTATGAAAAATTAGATATTAAGAATAGGGGTGCCTGTTCAAACTAGTAGTTTGGAAAGAAGTAGCACTGTTAGGAGGTAAGCAGCATCCAAAACTTTTGAATTAGCTTTAATGTGATATACAGGAATGTTAAAAACAATGCTACTTCTCAATTAAAATTGCTGCTACTGAAGAAGATCACAGCTAGTAAGTATTGCTCTGGTGTTGAAAAATTCTCAGAGGTTAGCTCAGAATATTGTATACCAAAAAAACATTGCCTTTATTCCCAACAATTATTTGAAACTGTAGTTAAAACAGAGGCAATACTGGATGATGTTCTCAGAGGACAAAAGAATACATGTTTTGCAAGGGTAAATCTTGCTTCTCGTTTGAGAATTCTTTGAATGTGTACGTAGAATGAGGAACCAGATGATGTAGTTTAATGTGTTAAAATTTTTATTTTAATGGCCTAAAGAAGTGAAACAATGATGTGGTAAGAATCAAAAATTATTTGGAATGGAAAAAAACAAATGGCTTTGTGGATGTTCTATCTTTCTTTCCCCATTCTGGCATAGTTACAGATATTAATGTGGAACTAAACCATGATTATGCTAGTTTATTCAGTCATGGAAATAGTCTTCCTCTCAGATTTGGCTTCAACTGTTGTTTTTTTTTTTCTTAATTGTTAATGCAATTCATGGCAAAGCTCCATATTTCAAGGACATGTTCAGAGACTTAGTCTAACCTAGGAAAGAAAATAATTCTCTCATAAATTATGAGTATATGGAAGAGGCTGTCATGTTGCTTTTTTTACTGGTTTTAAAAGCTCAGTATGAATTATAAAAGTCTTTCCCTTTTTGCATTAAGTACAGTGTGATAGTTTGAAGTATCTTGAGTGCAATTCTGGCATTGTTTAATGTAAATTTATGTTTCTAACAATATGAATTCTAGAGAAACATGTTGAAGAGGATAAATTAATTTTGTTGAATCAACATTGCAAATGCTGTAACACAGAATTGCAATCGTTTGTGAGATTTCATTCAAGTAATTTTCAGGTATTTCTGGAAAAAAAAAAATGATATGTTCATATGACCGAGTGACTACATCTGAAGAAATCAAAACTGACTCATTAAATATATGCGAACCAAAAACCTTCAGTAAACGTTACAATCAAAACTATTTACAGTGCAGTCCCTCTTTTACTGGGCTATAATAGACTTCTTCCTGTATATAAAATCATGGGATTTTTGTGGTGGCCATTGTCACAGTTAATATTATAAACGACCTTGTAACATCCTTTGTTCTCAGATACTGGCAATATACTGAAAAAAGTGATGGTTTAGGCTAAGACTCTGTTCAGAAAGACTTCTGTATTGAAAGGGGCATTTGGGAGTACAGCCTCAAAATTTAAGATCTACTCTTAAAAGTCTGAGACAAATCTGAATTTTACTATCTGAACTTCTGTGTGGGTGAAGCGACTTTTCCTTGCCTTTGTCAAGTGAACTTGGGTTCAAGTGAATCTCAAGAGGCACAAATGTCCTACTGAACCGAAGCTGTCATGCTTACAAGTTACCTGCCTTTAGCTTGTTTTAATCAGTTTAGTCAATGGAATTTTTTATTTCCTAAATTTCTGCTTGGTTTTTGTCTGAGATTGCCCAAGAGTCATTTTAAGGAGTTTCGTAAAAGAAAAAGATAAAATCTCCCTGTCTGGCTTTTCTCCAGGATATAATGCAGATGTGCAGTGTTTTACTCAGGAATTTAAACAGCTCTCCATGAGTCAATGTCCCCAGTATTGCTATTGGCACCGTTTTCAGAACTGAGGTTGCTGGGTCGGTCCTCTGTAACCATCTTTGGTTTCCTGTTTTCTTACTTTAGAGGCCTGGCTTAGAAAATCATTCCTGTTCAGCAATTTGTCTATTAATATCTCGACATTTAAGATCATAGCATATATTTGAAATTTCTTGTGTGTAAACAAACTTTGATTGATCTGAAGAGGCAAAAAGGAGAGTTCATTCACAAAGGTCATTTCAGATGCAGAAAGACATGCAAAAGTTGACATACTACCACACCAGTATTTCATGTCTTACAACTGTCTTCATCAAACTGAATGGAGGATAATTGTCTTTTCAGACAGATTTTTCTAGGCAGTAGAAGCTCTGTCCATGCTGGTTGTCTTTTTTGTCCAGCCAAGCATCCAAGGGCTGCCAGCTGCCCCTTTCCATGGGCAGGAGATCATCTCCTTCACCAGTGCTTTCACAGTACCCTCTGCTGTCCAGGCTTTCCCTTTTCCTTCAGAGAGCACTGTTCCATGAACAGCAATTAGTCCAAGACTTCAGTGTTTACATGACCAGGCAGCAGCTAGCTGAAGAGCAGGTTAGCACTGAGAAATTTAAGAGTACTTGAGATTAAACTGGCTTCAGGCAGGCAGTCTCCTCGGAAACAGCCATGAAACCAAGAGGAAGGGAGGTTGCAGAGAGAGGAGGACAGAGTCACTGGACCATAGCCCCCTTAGGCTGTGCACTCATCCCAGGATCTTCCCAGAAGTGCTGATACATCCACAGGAAGCCCCTCCAGGAGCAGCAGGCTTTATAAATGTTGCTGTCAAATTAATGGAATGGAACGGAATACTATATTTCAGTTGGAAGGGACCTGCAATGACCACCTAGTCCAACTGCCTGACCAAATCCGGGCTGACCAGGTTAAAGCATGTTAAGGGGATTGTCCAAATGCCTCTCAAACACAGGCTTGGAGTATCAACCCCCTCTCTACGAAGCGTGCTCCAGTGTTTGACCATGCTCTATGTAAAGAAATGCTTCCTAATGTCCAGTCTGAACTAAACTAGACAAGCCTAGAGCTCTCAGCTGCTCCTCACAGGACATTCCTTCCATCCCTTTCACCAGCATTGTTGCCCTCCTCTAGATGCATTCAAGGACCTTCACATCTTTTTTAAGTGGTGAGGCCCAGCATTGCGCACAGTGCACTNGGCAAAAATGCATTTTCTCTCCATTCAGCAAGGACTTACATAGGCCTTCTCCTTGAGTGGTGGGCTCCAGGTGGAGCTTGCATCTATGCATGCGTGGCCACTGCATGTGTAGAGGCAAATATAAACACCTCCTCGTGACTAACCAATGGTTATACAACCAAAAGAGCTACTATGCATGCTCAGGGGTCTTTGGGTTGTGATTGGTGGTAGTTACTTCATCATCTTCAGCTTCCTCAGGGTGTTTGTTGACAGAGCTTTGGTGTTTTGTTTCCCTTATCGGCCACTAGACTGGCTGGAGACTGGTTCTAGCAGCTGAGTTGCTATTTAGCACCTCTACAGCTGCACATCCTTGGCCTAATCAGCAGTTGTTTACTTTGATGTGTTACAACAACAGATCATTACTGTGTGCAAATGTGACTATCATCCATCCCTAACACACTCCTCTTGAGCTGCTGCCACCCAGCACACCCAGGTCCCTTTCTGCAGGGAAGCTCTCCACTTCTCTCCCAGTATAGGCTTGTGTCCGGTGTTACTCTGTCCCAGGTTTAGAATCCAGCATTTCAACTTGTTAAATTTCATCCCATTCATAATAGCTCAATGAGCATCTCCCAGTTTGGTATCATCAGCAAACTTGCTAATGGTGCATTCAACTCCTGCATCCAGGTCACTGATAACTATATTGGACAGAACTGGCCCTAAGGATCGAGACTCAAGGAACACCACTGGTGACCAATCACCAGACAGATGTAGCTCCATTCACTGCTACTCTCTAAGCCCATCATTCAGCTGATTCTCCACATAGCATACCATGAACCTACTCATCTCACAGCTGGACAGCAAGTCCAGAAGGATGCTGTGAGTGAGGGACAGTATCAAAAGTCTTCCTAAAATCCGGAAAACTACATCCACTGCCTTCCCTTCACCCACCGGACAGGTGACTTTATCATAAAAGGAGATCAAATTAGTTAAACAGGACTTTCCCTTTGTCAACTTATGTTGACAGTACCGAGCAGAGACAAACAGAGCCAAGCCATGCTGAGCTGCACCGAACAGAGCCAAACTGAGCCCGAGGTGTTTGCTTTTGACAAGCTAGGATACTGGGCTTTCCATTAGCTGCATTCAACACATGACGTGCTGAGTGGTTCATCTGCTGTGCTGTCTCTTTCCATTTGCACCAGTATAGTTTGAGCAACAAGGCTGTACAGCCTCATGAGGATGCTAGAAGTCCTCAGGATTTTTAAGATGTTCTGCATAGGAAATACACAAAGAGAGGGACTGACCCTGGAGGAAATGGCCTCAAGCTACACCAGGGGCAGTTTGATTTGGGCTCTGGGAAGAATTTCTTCCCCAGAGGGGTTGTTGGACCCGTGAAGAGGCTGCCCAGGGCAGTGGTGGAGTCACCATCCTGGGACATGTTTAGAGGTAGTGTGGATATGGTGCTGAGGGACGTCATTTGACAGCGGGCTTGGCAGGGTTAGGTTGATGGTTTGACTCAA
>WEIS01021002.1:0-10376 GCA_013389965.1 Todus mexicanus | reverse complement strand
CCCCTGCTCCTCTCTGCCTTGAATCCAGGCTGGAATCGCGACGATTCCCCATTTTCAGGTGCCGTCCTTTGACGCAAGAGCGGCTTCAAAGGGCACCCTGAATAATCCTGCTCTCTGGCGTCAGCGCCGTGGGGGGAAGAGGGTGAGTGGGATCAAAACTCTTTGGCTTGTTTTTATTTCCTTTGCTTTCTTAATCGCTTCCTGACAGCCCGGGAGCTGCATGAGAAATCCTCCGGAGCGATGCTGCGCAAGGGCTGACGCAGCTTTCGCCCCGGTCCCAGCAGGGCAGCCGGGAGGGATTTTGGTGGAGACTCACGCTGAGCTTTGGCTCTGCCCTTTGCCACCACACCCAGATCCCCAAATTCTCGACATTTCATCAATAATTGTCTTAAAATCAAACGACAGCTGAGCTGGGAGCCCAAAACACCTCGCTGGGAGCGAGCATCTCCATGTTTTTCTGTCCTGTCATTGCTTAAGCCGAATCCACCCTTACTTTGGGTCAATTAAACTTATCCCAGGGGTGAACTGGGGTGGTTTTTTTTTGGATCAAACCTCAACCGAGAGCTGGGACGTTGGGAAGCACTTGGGGACAATGAACGTGGGTAATCCTTCCCTCGCTCAGCGTGTGAGAAACTTATTACAGCATTAAAACAACATTTACGACCTCGGTAAGGAACGGCCGCCTGCGTGACAAGCAGCCAGGGCACATCAGACCTCTCTGAGCACACATGGCGTTCGGCAAAACCACCGTATTTATTCCCTCCTTCGTATCGTGCCCATCAGCTGGCTTAGCAGGGGACGCTGACAATAAAATAACGCGAGTCTTGCCGGAGCCCGGCCGCACCGCGAGCGGCTCCCGTCGGCCTTTTGCGTGGTGTCTCCTGGAAATTCAGGTTACGGGGAGGTTTTACTCTCTTGATGGCAAACGAGGAGCTTTTTCTGGCAGTCTGAGTATCAGAGAGGAGGGTTGTTTGCTATTTGGGTGGCAGATGTAAGCCTTAGCTGCTGCAAAATTGAGTAGGAGACTGCAAAGCTGAGCCGGGCACCAACGCGGGCAGGGTTTCTACGGTACAAATGTGCCTTTTTTTAGCTGCGCTTGGGTGTGAAATTTGGGAGAGGTGGCAGCCAGATGCTCCTGGCAACAAAACTGGGATGTGGGTGGTGGCCATGGCTTGCTATGCTGGGGAAGGGCTGGGGTTTGGGGTGGGATTGGCTCAGCTGGGGGCTGCTCCAGCCTTGCCGAATACCTATGAGCTGAACCCAGGGCGTCCTGAGTAGCCCCAAAAGGGGATGCCGGTAAAATCCTGGGTATTTGCAGAAAATTTCTCTGGATGCTGCTCTTCCCTGGAGCGCCAAGGGGCCCCGAGGCCTCGAGCAAAAGGTCCCTTGTACTTGACTCTGATTAGTGACTAAAGATGGGTGAGCGTCAGGCTCGGTGACCTCCAAATCCACCCGTCAGCAGAGTGACGGCACACAATGCTGGGAGCAGGGCAGAACGCCGTTCCACACCAGAGGAAAAACCAACATTGTCCTTCTGGTAATCTCATTTTATTCTTTTTTTCAGCCAGAACGTACCACTCCCACTTCAGGGAAGTTTGCTCCCTGACCTGGGAATCCAGCTCTGGGGCTGGTGCATCTCCCAGGGGGACATCCGAGGGTGGATCTGCCTGGGGAAACCTTTCCTCTGATACAGTGATAAAACATCTGCCCTCTCCAGCGTCATCAATCAAAGCTTTAAGGGTGTCAGTGGGGCTGGAGTGGCCGTCCTGGCCTGAGTGACGGGGAGGAAAACGCTCGTGCGTCGTTGGGACTTTCTTGACTCACCGACGGCAGCTCCACCTAGTCGGTCACACACTGTTCCTCAAGCCGCCGGGACTCTCCGACCTCCTCCTTCCTGAGGACAAGGGCTTTACCCAGAGGAAGGAAAGATTTACCTCGGGCAGGAAAGATTCGCAGCCACATCATGCTGGAGAGCAGGGAAGGAGAAAGGGACCCGNAATGGGGGGATTGGACTGGAGGAGCTTTGGGGGTCCCTTCCAATCCCTGACACTCTGTGATTGTGTGAACCTGTGTAAAATAAAGTCCTGACAAGAGTGTCCTGCCCGGCCGGGACACAATGGGTGAAGAGGAAGGTTGGTGAGGCAAGGAACTGAGCGATGGAAACTTGGCTTTGGAAGCACTGGAGTGAGCAAACACGATGGAGGAATAAACCCAAGATGGGATGAGAAACCCAAGCAAACATCTGTATTCTTCTCTTCTTGTTCAAATTAATGAAATTTTTTGCATTTTCATGCTGCTCGGTGAGTCTCCCCCGCGGGGGCCGTGCTCTTCGCGGTGGCTGGAGGAATAAAGGCGTCTTGAGGACCAGATCAAAGGGGCCTTTTCCAGATAATTAGCCACGAATGTGAACTCCAATCCCACAGACGGACACCTCATTCCCAGGAAAATCAGGGCCAGCGACTGAAAGTGATTCTAAGAAACATGTGGGAAGCAGTTAAGCAAACAACGGCTCAGAAAAAAAAAAAAGAAAGATTTTTGTAAGTCCCGGGGAAAAAAAAAAAACCCAACCCAACTTCGAGGATTAATTATCAGCACAGGAATAAAAATAAATAGCTGGACTCTCTCTGCTGGTTCAGACTAAATTCCCCAGTCGAGAGCAAAATCGTGCGAGGGATTCGACATGACCGGCTGGAGACGGCTGATGACTTTATTTTATGATGATGATTTTATTGAGCCCTTGATGACTCCGAGGCAAACAGCCCATCCAGAGAAGAGCTGGGCTTTGTTTTCGCAGCACCAAACGCTCCAAGCGCGTGGATAAAAAAGAACCCTGAAGGCAATTCAAAGGAACCAACTGGAATTTTCTCCCGGCTCAAGAATACGGGGCACGAATTTTCCATAAGATCATTTTTTTCTCTTTAATTAACCATTAATACTCGTTCAGTTTTTATGCGCCTGGACCCACAGCGTCTGTCCTGGGTGGGGGAAAGTCTGAAGGGGGACCCTGGAAGGTGCAGGATCATCCTCTGTAGCTACAGTTGGGGCTACCCCAGCATTTTAGTCTGTTGAAAAATAAAAATCAAAGAGAAAGAAAAAAAAAAAAGAGAGGAAAAAAAATCCTGCCTGTGTGAAAATAATTACATTCCCCCCCTGAGCTCATACAGGTTTTACTGGTTTTTCCAGCTGTCGACTGGAATAAAGCTCCAGTGTCTCTCACAGGTATTTTCTGCCTAAGGTTCTGCAGCCGCTTCCACCACCGAGATAAGGCAGGTTGCCGCAGAAATTATCTCTAAAGCCTCACTTGGCCTTTTTGAGGAGGAACCCAGCCAGGTCTGCACCTTCTGACTCAGGTGAGGAAGAGTTGTCTCCTTGGAAAAATGCCGATATATTGGAAGAAAGTTATTTTTAAGAATGCCTTGTGCTGTCGAACAATATTGACTGGATGTGCTGAGCATCCTCCTTCTGATCAGCCCTTGGAAATTGGGATTTCAAGTGGTGTCACCCTCCAAAAACCCCTCAGCATCATTTTTTGGCCGCTGCTCTGCACTGAGCTCTTTCAAAATCATGATTGTAGTTGTATAAGTCAGTGCAACTGCGAGTTCCCCGGTTTACGAGACTCTAAATTCTGCAACCTCTTGTATTTTTTGGCCTTTGCCTTTTGCATCTTGCCCGTCAAACCTCACGTGATGGGAACGACCATGGCCCAGCCCGTTAGTTTGCCCTTTGATTCTATCTTTAGCATCCTACTTCATCTCTTTTTTTTTTTTTTAAGCTTCACCCATATTGCCAGTCCCACCGGCTGACCCATGATGGTAAAGACAATGTCCTTCAGTATTTTGTGGAAAGGTTTTGGGTTTTTTTCCTGCTTTTTATATTTCTAAGCTCAAAGGAAGAATGGTTTGGGTTGGAAGGGACCTTGAAGATCATAGAATCTTAGAATGGTTTGGGTGGAAGGGACCTTCAAGATCACCTAGGCCCGTGGACAGGGACACCTCCTACTAGACCAGGTTGCTGCAAACCCCATCCAACCTGAACCCATCCAGTGATGGAGCATCCACAGCTTCCCTGGGCACCCTGGGCCAGGGTTTCAGCAACCTCAGGGTCATGAACTTCTTCCTGAGAGGTTCTGAGAACTTCCTGAGAAGTTCTGAGATGTTAGGAGAACCCTGATCAAGTGGCGAAGAAGAAGAGATTGGTTTTAATTCAACCAGTATCGCTAATATTTATTCTTTGGTTCTTACCCCAAAGCGACGGGGAAACAGTTCTTGTAACTTTGCAGTAGCTTTTGCAGCAGTAACTCCGAATTTCTCTGCCAGGCTTCCTCTGTGAGTATTAAAACCTTCTTTTATTTTTCTGATCTTCCACTGAGAATTAGAGATTTCCTGAACGAAGTGCGAATGCACATTTCCACTCACATCAAAGCCAAAAATCAAGGTATTTTCTTCTTCCTGCGGTGCTGTTTTGGATGCACTCATTAAAAAAAATGCTTCCACCTTAATTTTGTAAGGGTAAATACGATATAAAATGAAAGAGTCGGACACTAAAAACCCTTAAATTTGACATTTTTATTTCATTGCAGAAGAAAATCCAACGTAGGCTTCATTATGTTATGCATCTTTAATTATAAAAATAAGCAAAGAAAATAACTTGCATCTTTCTCATTACTATGATATGTTTCAAATAACCTTTATATGAACACACTGAGCTTTTAAAAATGTAATTTAAACAATAAATAATGACATATACCAGATATGCTCACTGTTTATTCCAGTACTCAGCAAAAAAAACCCCCAACCCAACAATCAAACAAACAAACAACCCAACCCCCTCCCCCCCTCCAAACTCTCTCCCCCCTTCTAGCTTTAAATTATAAATACATAATGCAAATTTATAATGGCACAAAACATCTAAAGTGCAAACAAATCACAAGGAGAATCATGCAATCGTTTCTAGAGAAGCCCCTCCCCGCCCCCGAGAGAAATCACGGCGCAGCGAACGCAAGATTCGAACGAAAAAGAGAAAAAAATCAGCAAGAAAATAAAGCACTAGAGATTAAAGAAGACGTGAAATCGCTGGACTTCATCTTTGAGACTCATTCCCCGTCGCCAGGGGGGATGCCTCTCACCTAAGTCAGCCCATCTCAAGTCAGGAGAGTTCTCCTGAGGAGAGGAGAAGCTTTTCCCCCACCTCCGTGCCCACCTCCCCTGAGCAAAAGGAGCTTCCAGAGACCAGGTTGGGTTGGATGGTGAAGTTAGGCAAGGTGAACCCCAGGCTTTTGAAGCTTCCCCACCGCAAAATAAACAACAACAACAAAAAAGGGACGGATTAAAGCAGCTCGAAAAATCTCGTGGTGTAGTCGAGGCTCCCTCCAGTGCGGAGAGACAAGAGCTTTGGTTTGCTACCTGTGATACCAGAGCAAATCGCATCAGGGGGGATGATTTTCCCACTCGTCTTCCCACCCATGTTAAGGGGACAATGAGTTTAAATTCCTACTGGACAAAGAAAATTATGGTGACCCAAAAAAGACGGGGTTTGGGGTAATCTGACCCTCCTCCCCAGCCCCAAATCAGCTTTACAAACCCTCTTTGGGTTTTCATCGAAACAAATGCACAAAGCCACGGAGAAGCCACCTGCCACCGGGAGCATCTCCATGGAAAATCGTGGTTGCCCGAAGTCCTTGGTGGGGAGGAGCTCCCAAAACAGGAGCTGCTTCACGTGGTCCAGAGCTGAGCTCCGTGGCACCGGGACAGCCATAGAATCATACACTGGTTTGGGTTGGAAGGGACCTTTCATGGTCAGCTAGTCCAACCCCCCTGCAGGGAGCAGGGCCATGGGCAGCTAGAGCAGGTTGCTCAGAGCTCCATCCAGCCTGACCTGGGATGGTTCCAGGGACGGGGTGGGGACACTGGGAGGATCCAGGCAGTTGTTCAGACACTGCCTCGAGCCAGGTAAAGACCTTTCTGTAAGTATTTCCCCCAACAGCAACGTGCAGGCGATGCACATACCCCAGTTTTGAAGCCCTGGTTCATAACCTGGTTCAGAGGGTCGGGATATTCAAGGGGCCTTTGGTTTTCACCTTGCAGAACTTCCTTGTGTTGGACTCTAGATCCCTGACTTTGCTTTAAGAATGAGCAATATTGCATCTTGCTTGCCCTGGACGGCACGATTCAGAGTATTAACCCCAAAATAATAATAATAACAATAATAAAATAACAACCCTCTACCGTCAGCAACATCTTTTTTGCTGCTTACAATTTTCTGACAGCACTTTTTTTGGGCTACATTTAATGAAGACAGCAATATTAGAAATGCTGCCACTGCATCTGGTTTCAATATATTAGCAGCAAGTTATTGTTTAAAGGCTTTGTGGTTTTATTTAAAAAACAAAACGAAACAAAAACAACCCCCCCAAAAAAAAAAAGGAAGAAAAAGAAAAAGTTATATTGCTTTAGATATATATATATTTTTTTTTTGCAAAGAAAAATAGATCCCTCCTTTATTAGCTCTCTAACTAGTTGAGCAAGAGTCCGCAGACGGGCTCTAACGGGATGGATTTGGAGCGTGGAACTGGCCTGGTTGATCCCTTGCCACAGCGTGGCTGAATTTTTGGCCAGGCTACTGTGTGAAGAAGCATTTGGAGGGGTCCAGCTACTGCTGCGAGACCGGCTGCTCTGCTCCTGGATTCAGAAGCTGCTGCGGAGGTGTATGAAGGAAAGGCCAAGCCAGGAGCAGTAACGCACATGTGCTCAGAAAGGCCTCGGAAAGACACCACCTTACTGCCAAGGCTTAAAAATCATGGAAGGATTTTTCTGCCTTTCCTCAGAAATGGACTTTTTAGGGAATTCTTACCCCCCGCGGCAGCTCTGAGATCCTAAAGCCGCCCGAATTTGATTATTCCCCCCCAACATCTTCTCCAGCAGCACTCGTGCCTTGGGTAGAACTGCATCTCAGCAGCTCCGTGGAGATGTGAATGGCCAGCCTCAACTCTTCTGGGTTCCCCCCCACCCTAAAATTTAACTACGAGAAGAGAGGCTCATTTCTGACCCTGTCATTTCTGTCCCAAACATGTTCTCTCTTCCCTTCTAAAAAGGCCACAGCGTAGAAGGTGAACTCTGGAGGATGACAGAGATTCCGTTTCCAGGACAAAAAAGAAAAAAAAAAAAAAGAAAAAGAAATCGCTAACTTACAAAACTAAGTTTATGCAATAAACTTCTTATACTCTGCTCCTTTCAAGCAGACTCTTCGTGGAATTTATGTACAGTACATGGCAGGTTTTTAAAACTATTTATACCACAGTTAGAGCAAGACCTTGACCACTCTAGTCTTAAGACAGGGTTTGTGGATTGTTGTTTGTTTTTTTCTCCCTTAAGATTTCTTTTAAAGCTTTAGACAGTTAAATACAGTACATAGATGTTAGCTTTTAAATACAACGTGAGATTATGCAACCTTCTGACTAGCTTCGACCATAGACCGGCACCTTTTTTAAGCGTTTCCATAGCACAAAATGTTCCTTTCCTGATTTGGTGCGTGTCGGGGGGGGAGGGTGTTGGTTCGAACTCGTTTTTGCACCGTGGTGCCAGGTCAAGGTTAACTAGCATCACCCAGTTTGGGCCATCGATGGGTTAACAGAGCTCTACGGGAAGGGTTATGAGACTAAGAGACCAGGAATATGACATTCATATTCGTCCATGGCCAGCACAGATTCATAACACGAATTCCATTGACATCGTTAGGATGTGCAATAGTTATTAGTGCATCTATCGTCGCCTACCAGCTTAACTACGCGAGGGAACGAGATGTTCTCCTCCGTGCCAGGTCTTCAGACCCTCCTCGATGGTGTCAGTGCTACAGTACGTTTAGAGTTTGGTGTCTGAAGGCCTGACTGTTGTACGCTTCTATTTAAGACTAAGATCGTTTTGGGGTGTCGTTTAAGTGGGGAAGAAAAGAGATGGAGACGTTTTGGACGGCGGGAAAGCTGAGATACCGAACACGGACCCATGCAAAAGTTTTTGTTCGAGAGGAATAGAAAATATCCATGACTAAATCTAAAACCAGTTCCTAGGCGGTATTAAAACTAGCTACAGTACACTTGGGTTTGGGTGCATTACTCTTCTAGAAGAGAGCCTTCAGCTTTGGTAGCGCTTAGCATCCCTCGCACACCCATCGCCGCTCCCCCACCCCGGGGGGCGTTACGCGCTTTCGGCGGAGCTGCGCTTCGCGTGGGCCGGGACGGAGCCCTCACCTCGGAGGTTCCTGAAGTAGAGTTTTAGCTTCTGCGGCTCGGAGATACGTCTCCTGGCAAAGTCGGCGCGCGGGTGGCCTTGGGCGCAGTGATCCGTCTGCAGCAGGTGGAAGAGGCTTGCCATGTTGGGCCCGATCTTCTCCATCAAGCTGTCCTTGATGGTGTTGACAGTCTCTTCGTCACACTCCAACAAGCTCCTCACCAGCTTGTTGTAATACCTGCACGGGAGTTACCATCCGTTATTCCAAGGCATCTCTCAGCAAGACCAAAGAAGCAAGGTAAGAGCTGATCTCAAGCCAGGAGACCAATCCAAGCACCAAAACCAAGAGAATCAGAACTTCTAAGTCATTCAGGTTGCATTTGAAATTGGTTTTCAACAGCGCACGATGTACATATTCTCACTTCATCCAACAAACACCCTGGAGGTGCTGTGCCCATGACAGGCTTGGTGAAGCTCTGAGCAACCTGCTCTAGTTACAGATGTCCCTGCTCGCTGCTGGTGGCTTGGACTAGATGACCTTGAAAGGTCGCTTCCAACCCAAACCATTCAATGATTCTATGACATACAGAAGGAACACAACCTGCCCAGCTCCTCATTTAGCTGTCCTAAAAGGTAATGCTATAGCACAAGTGGTTTTGGTCTTACAGTGGTGGATACGGAGGAAGGTGAGTACGAGGAGCTAAGATGACATAGTAATTGACTCAAGTTTACTAAACAACCTGAGTTTCTAGAGTTTTAGGAAGAAAAATAATCACCTCTTTCTAATAGAGACACTGCCCATCACCAGGCAGGCAACAGACTGAAGGCACTGCTGCTCTGAGCCAGCACAATCCTTTCTAAGACCATGTCCATCCCTGTGGCACCGATTCCCCTTTGTCCCTCACCCTTCCCCTCCATGCTCAGCCTTCAGCAAGAGGGAGAAGAAAGCTGAGCCCAAGCCAGCTTGACAGATCCCCATATTCCCTGCGGACAGATCTTTAGGGCATCCAACCAGGTGTCACTTCCAACAAGCTGCCCACGCATCGAATCGCCAGCCCCACTCAGGCAGGGACAGCAGAGCTGGCAGGTGGAACCTCACTGTGCCAGAGAACATCTGCCTAGGGAGAGAAAGTTGGGAAAAGAGGAGCAGTCCCACGTCTGCTGGGCTACTCCTGCCTGAAAGGACGTCGGGGAACTTATTTTAAGCCTTTAAGGTCACCGTGACATTTTTCCACAGGAGCAGAGAAGAGAATAACCCGCAGGTGGAGGAGGGGAAGGAAGAGGGAAATGAGAGGTCACATCCAGACTCCTTTCCTAACTCTCAGCTCTGGCCTTTAGAGCAACCAGGGGAGGTCAGGTGAGGTTAAAGCTTCTGCTGCACTTGAAGCACAAAAGGACGAGGCTTTGGCACGGCGGAGCCCAGCGTAAGCACGGCGCTAATATTCAGGTCCGAAACGTGCACAGTAGCTGCTGCCTGAACACATCTGCGTGAGCCACGCACCCAGTTTACATCAGCCCCCGCCTCACCGGACAGGAGGAGCAGATCCTATCCACCTTCCTCTGCTGTTCAGCTGCCAGCACCTCCTGCCTACAAACACAGCTTGGTGGTTTCCATGGCCGGAGTTGCAATCACACGCCTCGCCGCTGCCTTCCAGTAGCTAGACGGCGAGCAAAGGCGACAAGGCTTTCCTCTCCTCCTGCTCCTGCCATGAGATTAAATCACAGGAAGATGCTATGACCTTTAACTACTTCCTCTCGGCGTCCCAGGCCAAGTGGCACATTCTTATTCTGTGGCTATGTTGGGACAGGGGCTGGGAAAGCAGGATGCTTTAGGAGACCTCAGTGTAAACTATGAGCTGGGAAATCCTGCTGCTTTTGTTACTCAACATGTCATAATATCCTTTGGCTTCCACAAGGGTTGGCAGCTGTGGGGGAGGAGTTCCCTCTATGTTGGGAAGGCGGCAGCTCCAGTTCAGGCTTGGTTTTCTGGACAGGAACGTCCCCAACTTGTATCACACCACTGCTGCTCTCCCTGCATCAAGTATCCTCACATGTCCCCCTCATCTCAATGCCCCAACAGTCCCGCCAAGGGCTTTTTAACTCCACGATCCATCATATATTGACCTGAACTGCTCTTGCAGGCTGTAAAACACC
>WEIS01021001.1:20666-30786 GCA_013389965.1 Todus mexicanus | reverse complement strand
CACCTTTTTGCTACACCAAATCATCCTGAAGAGTGCAGTCTGCGAGGGTGCATTACTCAAGAGGAACAAGGACTCACCTCAGACCGGATTCTTCAGCTCTCACTCTGGACTGCTTGCAAATTTGTCATCTAGGCTGATAGTTGCTGTAACTTGTTTCTCCAAGGTTACCAAAAACTGATAATGAAGACAAATAAAGACAAAAGATCGTCAGACAACAGTGAATGTCACCCTCTTATCACCTCACTGATAAACCATATGAACTTTAAGTGTCAAAGTGGCTTAGATGCGAATGTGGTCACCTAATCCCCATGGAACCCAGGATATAATGCCTTCTGCTCAAAAAGCACTACAGCACACCGCGGTGTTTCTTGGAGAAAGTGATCTCACGGGAATTATACTTTGCCAGCCAGATCACTACTAACATCATTATTAGTGATTTAACCCTGCAAGTACTGGGCAATTTTCTTTGAATCCATCACCAAACATATGATTATATCACAGAAAATGAGTCCTGACGCACATAAAGGTTCAGCTGACCTCTATCCTGGATGTTTTTCAGGACAGTAAGGCTAATAATCTACAGTTTTCCCCTAGAAAGCCTTTTTAACCCTTATCTTGTCACAGGTGAATAGAGTTGCTGGAAAAAGTGACTTCGAAAGCCACTTTTTAAATGAGTTTTATAATATGGAGCATTTTCAGGAGAATTAAAGGTGCTCCAATGCTGGAGGCTTCAAATTTGCCCGTGTCTGGGTGTCTGCAACTTCACTTACATCCCAGTGAGATTTTATTTATTGCATGAAAGACAGGTTTCCCCCACCCTCCTCTTTCATTTTGTGGTCCGAATACTTTTCACCCAGATACTAACTCAGAAACAGCATCTCAGGTCTTAGACCTCAGTACTACATCTAAGGTTAAATCCATTATCTTCGGTGCACTTTGACTACAGCCCAATTTGTGCTAAGGGCTCAACATGCTTAGCTCTCAATGTAGATAACATGGCTCAAAATTCTCATGAGATATTTGGAAGAAGGCAGGATGAGAATTTGATGACCTCTTCATGGAGATAACACTGAAAACTGATGCATTATAAGGCTTATAAAAGGATCTCAGATAGGAAAACAGAAGTTACTTCACAGTAACTTCATCTCTTCCTTAACTGTTTGTCTTAGCTCCGGAATATAATAGCAACTACAACAGAACCTGCTGTCCTTAAAATAATAATTTCATTTAGCTCATCAAGTGAGTTTTATTTCTAGTGCTGCTGCTGTTTATGACTAACTGCTTGTTAAGACGTACAGTACAAGGGTTACTGCCTATTCACTGAGTGACACAAAGGGACTTAGTCGTACAACTTCTGTTAACCTTAATAGGATCCACAGAGCTAAATCCCCACCCCAAATATTTAACCTCCACTGTCTGTCTCTTCTAGTCACTACAAATTGCCTTGAAGAGCAAAATAAACAAATGCACATATATTGCCGTTGGCACAGTGCTTAAGCACATGCAGCATATATTCAGCAAACCTTTACACTGACCTCAGGTGGGTCCTGCCCCGCAGCCCAATCACTGCCTAAAAGCCTTTTGTGCAAGATTATAGACAGCCAAGATGAACTATCATGTACCCTACTTGTAGAACTTTTATATCCAGACCCATCACAAATGAATCAAGATCAGAAGCAGGACCAGCAAGAACGTGGGAGGTAGGAGTTCAGTTCATACTCGTACAGGAGATATTTAGTTCATACTGAACCAGCTCTCTAGCACAGATCTCAGGGCATCAGCAGACATCAGCCAGAGGCAACATTACTGGATAAGTTCAACAAAGCTTTCAGAATTTCACACTGTGCTTTTTTGCCATATATGTTGACTGTGAAGTAGCCTCTGCACCAAAGAACCACAATCTATGGACTGGAACTTGGTCTACAAAACATCGTGTAGTTTTAGGTGAATCTTTACTTAGCATGTCCAGGCTTCACAGAGGTCATCCTGTGCTGTAAATCAGCTACCACCTCAGAGTTCTCACCCAGAGGCGGCTGCACAACTGTAGCTGGTAATACTGTAGTTGCCTAGTACATGTGCAGACACACGTTTAAAAGACACAGACATGAGGGGTCCTTATTTACCTTCTTAGGTGCCAGCTGGTGTAAATCAGCCACTAGCTTCAGTTGGCCTCTGGTAACCGGAACATGAGAAACTTGGATTCTCTTTCCAGCTTTGTTCCCTGCCTGCTCTGCAGCCACATGTGTCATTTCACTTCTCCGTGCCTGCTGGTTAAAATACTTCTCTAATCTTTGAGATGCTCATATGCTTTCTACACTGGATTGAGATATACTCATAAAACATGTTAAAAAAGAGCTAGGTGTTATTTGTGCTTAGTCAGGACAAAAAAAAATGGATATGTTAGACTTCATTATCTAACTCAGGAGACCCTGTGAATTCTTGACCCCAAGGAATTTACTGAGCATTCTGGCGCTCAATGGGAACATCAAATTACCCAGGAAACGTGACATCTTTTGCACAACTCTTACCTCCAAGTGAACTATTTTATCCAACAAATGTCCAAATGGAGGGTACAGAACTGGAAGGTCAGTGAAGGTCATGCAGCTTCAACTGTTGGCCAGCGCATCCTTTAAGTTGCTAATGAAGGCAGCAAACATCTGCTAAGAATCAGATTGATACAGTACTCTTAATGTAAAGCCACTCTCTGTCGGTTAGAGCTCCTACTGTTTTCATGGCCAGCTTAAACACATTTATTCTTGCCCCAGGTTTAACTAGTTTTTCTTCCTCTCCCTTCTTCACTCACCCTTCCCACAGAATGTGTGCACACAATTCAGTATATATCCTTATAAAGAAAGAAACTATATCCATTCAGTCTTGACTTGAGTGGGTTCAGTAAGCTTTCAGCATGTGCTACAACACAAGAAGAAGAGCTGCACAAGGTGGCCTCCATGGGAGACAGCTCCAGTTCTAGAAAGATGTAAAGGTGCTTCAGCACAGCATTCCACCTGAGCAGAGTGCTGCTGCATGGCAGGGTACTTCAGCTGAGGTTCGGGGCTACACTGCTGCTGCGATTTCCACATCTGAGTGCACCATCTGGATGCACTAGCTTGGGCAGGTGCTAGCTCAAGGCTTTCTTTGCTGTACTTCAATACACAGAATAGATACGTCCCCACTTGTCAGGCAAGCTCTTCAGTTCCACCCCGCTGTCCTTTCCAGCACCTGTTTCAGCTTGACTTCATTTTCCTTGAAGGTAAGTGATGAGAATTACACAGATAAGAATATTCAAAACTCATCAGTGTTTTGTACAATGGTCTTAATACTTCCCTCTTTCTCCTGGAATTAATGGATCCTGTGATCACATATGGGGCTTCTGCCCATTCATGTTAATTTAATCTCTCCTATTGTTCATCAGAGCTTTTTTTTCTGCCCTAACAGCCACTTCTTTTTTTGGAGCAGTAACACAAATTATCATTAAGCAGGGCAGTGCTCAAACCCTCAAGGGCTACAATTAGGTTTCGGGGTTCCGTGTGGGAGGACTGCACCAGAATACTATAATCCTTTCTTTATTCTTTAATGATCATTACACTCTCAATGCATTAATAAAATTCATTTCCTATCCTTCTGGATACGCAAGACAAAAGTAATTAAAACAAAAATTAAGACTCTCTTGTTGTATATAATAACAAGGGTCCAAATTCAGCTTTCAGCAAAGCTCCACAGCTTGATTTTGTGCCCAAAAAAGTCACTGGAAAATATCTCACTGACTCTAGCTGGGCGAGGTCAGGCGCACCCTGAAGTAACTGAGTTTCATATTTATATCCGTAGGCGAAAACTTCCCCTTTATCTCTCACTGTGAAAAGAGCAACTTTTCCCCTACTCCAGAGATTAGCACCATTTGTGAATGATTTCACCCAGACTCTGAATGCTCGTGTGAGTTACCTGGTTCTTGCTCTGATCTCACTGTGAGATGGGAATGGAAATTTTGAGAAATTTTATGCCATTTCTTTTTTTTTTTAATTAAACCAATGACCAGATATACTACATGTATTTTACAGTAAAATATTTCCTATATTCTGGTGTCTCTGAGAGTTAAGTTTCTATCCTTTACTACGCAGCCGGTCACTAAGGATTGGGAGCAAGGCTGGGAACAGAAATGCATGAACTTCAAACTCAGAGCGGGGAGGAGAGGAGGATATTAAAAAAAAAAAAAATCTAAGTCCAAACTTATATGTTTCATGTGATGAAAACTAATTATAAAATCAGAATGCATTACCATAATTGTTTATATCTGTGTTTTAAGGAATTTGCTGTCTTCTGAATCTAATAAACGAAGGAACTGAAGCTTGACTGCTACAACAGTTTTTAATCTGTTTGGAAATTAGTCCAAACAATGAAGAAGTGCTTTCCAGTATTGCAAGAAAATGCTACAGTAGGGAAAGAAAATGGAAGGGAAAGAGAAACCTTAAAAAACCCCACCTACAAACAAACAAACAAAACTGCTTAATTATTAATTGGGATAATTAGAGGTAGAATGTGCCTGGCTTACCTGGAGTGCAGGATGGCAAACAAGAACATATGAAGCATTGCCCTTGGCTCTCTGATCCTATATATCTCCAGCAGATGCCATAGGTTGCTCTCCACAGAAGCTGGGAGCCAAGGGCCTTTGTGCACTGCAAGGGAAGGGCTGGCAGGTTACAGACAGGGTATTATAATTCCACTACTCACAAATACGTGTGAGCTCAGTGTTCTCCCTCAGGTTCAGCAGCAAATGAATATGGTATGCTCTTGGCGATCTAAATGTGAAATATCTGTCAAATATCATGATCTCTGTGTTTTTATCCCTCTCAGCAAGGTAGTCTTCAAGCATCTGCTCATACTGCTGCAGCTGAGGCAGATTAATTTAAAGGATAAAACACCAGAGAGAGAATAATTGCTTAAGAGAAGTCAAAGCAGACAGAGTTATAGTAGAACTATGTTTAGCATTAGCAGAGATCCTTCATCCTATTCTTGGCCATAAAATAGAAATGAGTCTTTTTTCCATATATCTCACTTGTACAGCTGTTCACCTCATCATATTGTACATACAGTTGTTAGAGATGCCTAAGATGAAACAAGATTTTTGACAAAGATTGCAAGATGCACAGTTTTGTGTTGGATGGGACAACTGTGGGGGAGGTTAATATTATCAGGCACAGCCAATGAGAGCGGTAATAGCACAAAGGCCAATAAAGGCCCTAAAATCAACAGCACTTCTGAAATTCATCTCGACCCAATTTTTCACAGACACGGTCAGGAGGCTTTTGTTTGCTTCCTGGTGAGAACATGTTTGAATCATCTGAGCTCAGCTAAAATCTGCAGTTCAGGTTCAGCAAAGCCTCCAACATCTGAATGAGCAAAGAGACTAAATAAATGGTGCTTTTATCCTATTCATGACTTTCTGGGTGCGCACACAAATGCAGCAGTAGAGGAGCAGAGTAGGTGCCAGTGCTGTTACCTGTATTACACCTGGACTGTGCATCAAAACACAACTTCGGTTCCAAGCTCTGAAAGCACCAAAGCACGCACAGCTTTCAGCATGAGTAAGCCTGCTAATTTCATGGTACATCTTATCTGCCTGAAGCTGAGTGTCCCTGATCCCATGCATGGATTCTATGGTGCTCAGACCAATATTTAGCACCCACATAATTCTGCACGGAATGATAATCTTGGTAACACTGCATTGTAATACTGCAGGGACTCAGAAGCGCTCCAGAAACGTTCTGAACAGAAGCTCTATCTCTGACTCAGAAACAAATCCTCTGACGTTTTGTCTGTAGAAGCCAGCTAAAAATATCCTTTTAATCATGATTTGGCCAAAATAATCTTTTGCAAGAGTGAAACGGTGAGTGTCCAAACGTTGCTGTAGAATGAATATGTGAAAAAGTCCCGTCGTTTTGCCCAGCTAAGGAGGCAGTGCTTGCTGAGAGCACAGGTCAGCTATTTATTTGCAAGGCAAGGTACAGGGGTGTGAACTCCTCACACTTCACCCAGTGTAAAGTTCTCTCGCTCTTTTCTTTTTGAGGATGAAAGTAGCATTTGTGGATTGCTGAAAAAAACAAACAAACAAACAAACAAAACCCAAAAAACCCACCCCAAACTTGCCAGAGGACATATCTCTAATCCAGCTTGCGTGCATCTCCCACGTGTTCCTGAAATTTCTGCAGCAATAGGTGTTTGTTGTACTGCTGTATGGAATCTCAAATGGGTTTATAATGGCACCTTCTTTGATGTCTCATTACTCTTAAAAAGAACGTTGTGTTAGAAGTGTTTGCTTTCCTTCCTTTTTGCTTCAAGATTTGAAAAGGCAGCTGTTAGAGATTGATTTGGGGTTTTTAAAATACACCACTCCTAAATAATACAGCATCATGCGCCTCTCAGATGGAGAATACGTTTTGGCTGTGTGCTTAACTGAGCTGCTTTCCTTGGGAAAATATCACAGCTGGGATGCGACCTGCTTCTAGACTTTTATTTCATTTCTGAAAGAGAACAGTCCACCATAGCTTGTTAGCTCTTTAGGCAGGAATCATGTGTTACTGTCTCGGGCCAAGTACAACATTAGCCCTCAATAACAATAATGAGTTGTGAAAGGAGTTCATAACTGGATGTGTGAGGTAAAGAATATCTGAAGTGTAAAGGTGGACAATATTCTTGTGGATAATGGCATTCCATCAGGGGAATCTCTCTAGGCACCATATATGAGTGGAATTTGTCCCCTACAGACCACACCACCACTTTCTTGCTGTCAGCACATGCTTTAGTTTCCCAGTTGATACCCAAGCACACACATTTCTTCTTCAAACCCTTTGGAACTACTGGCTTTTTGAAAGCACAGAGTCTCAGGAGGAGTTTAGCACAACTAATAAAAGTAGCAATTAAATACAATTTTTAAAAAAAACAAAAAACCAAATCATAAGGATAACAAAGACAGAGATTGATTTGTAACACTTAATGCAAACCTTGCTATTTAAAAAGTGCTACAGATTTTGTTGTACTTTCTTGCTGCTAGGACAAGTACAGTATAAGTAATCAAAATGCTGCCTCAGAGAACACAATTTCAGCTGCTTCCTGCTCAATATAGTGAACATCCGAATTACAGTGGAAAAAAATTCAATCAGAAATCTCTCAATTTTCCTAAATTTCTTCCAGGTGCTCTGTGTAGATGCTCGCACAGTTTATTCTGCCTGCTTTAACAAACTGTTAGTTGTTGCTACAACAGGAAGCACTTGTGCAAGGATGCAAACATTCTGGCAATACCTCGTGCGTGGAAGAAGTGTTCTTTTGACCTCTTTCCTCCTCTCAGTCTTTTAATTCTTCTCATCAAAAGATTTGTCCGCTGGAATCATCACTCACAAACTCAACGTTTTTGCATTTGAATCATATTTATACATCAGCTTTCTTTCCTCCCCTCCTATTTTCTTTTGTACATCTTCCTGTGCCTGTAAATGCCCAGAAAAAGCTGTAGAGTATATCCTTTTGGGTCCCAATTAAGATTCTGAACTGCTGTTCTCTGTATGATAACAACCTGAAGTGCTGACAACACGCTACCTGTCAACAGGCAAATGAAGGCCAACCATCTGTTCTACTATAAATTGTCTCCATTACTCTCAACTTGAAAATCCACTTTAAAGGCTCCCCAATTATCCAGTAACCTGCGCCAAATGATGCAATGTTATTCTAACAAAAATCGTCACTGTATACAAGAAAAATAAACATAAAAAGCTCTGAACAAAGAAAGATTTTTTGAAAAGCTATTTTCTGTCTGATTTTGTGCGTACAGCTCCGATGTGAGTGCTGAAGCAGCTCGCAATTGCAGGAGCAAAGAGTATCAGATAACTGCCGGTTGAAAACCTGAATTTCAATGGCTAGAGAGCTGGCTATATGCTCCTGTTTAGGAGCCTTTTCTCTCAAAACACTGTGTAATTACTAATCTCCTGCAAATCGCTAGAGCTCTCCTGGATGTGCAGTACCCAGCACAGGCAGGCACTGCCCCAGAGGTGTCATCTGCCCTTGGGGACTGAAGGCTCTGTTGTGTAGCTCCATGCAAAATTGTACCCGCACAGGCCCCTCAGTAAGGTCATTAACCTGTCAGCGTGCAAAGTTCAGGGGTGAGATACTGAAAGAAAAGATCTCAAATGGTTTTGATCTGGGTATGTGTTTAATTTAGTTGAGCTTGCATTTAGTTCCAGGATTTTCATGTCCAGAAGTAAAGATCAGCAAAACCAGGCACTGAAGGAAGGGTTCAGCTCTTGTCTGAGTCTCTGGTTTCCTGTCCCTAGGACTTTTTCTGTTCTTTAGACTGTCTTCAAACCCTTGCACTGCTTGCTGGTTTCTCTTCTTTGTGCATTCCCTCCATCTCGCTCCACTATGGACCTGCAATGACTTCCTAAGTAAAGAAGTTGCCACCTTCTCCCTTCCTCCTACACTGAGGAAAACTTGCCCTGGCTTGCCTAGTATGCCAGAGACAGTGACCATGCATAGCTTGAACCTGTGCATCATAAACTGTACAGAGCTGCAACGTATGATGTCCAGGAACCAGTTAACCTATGGTACACCACTCCAGATATCCTTTCAGAAGAGCAAGAGTACCAAACCCCAAATTTATTACCTTGTTAAAGTCTTCTGGGAAAGTGAAGAAAAAAAAAAAAAGAGAGAGAGAGATTGTGACTTCAGGCCAAGTTTCCAACACCTTCTTACATCACTGGCTCCTGTATGGAGAGTGTAAAATAGGACACAGAATCAGAATTTATATAGCTATAAATGAACACATACACACCACAGTGCTGATAATCCAGCCCGGACTTTCCCTGTTCAGTAATAAAAACTTGTACCAGCTGCTGGTTCAAGTAAGCAGGACAGTCTTCAAAGCTACTCTGAGCAGGATCCATCTAGTGAATATATCCCCAGACCTCTGCATGAAAGAGTGCTCAGGATTTTGAACACGGGACTCATTACACCTCTATCTTAGTAATAGAACCAGAACTCTTAGTGTAAGTATCTATCTACCATGAAAATATATTTTAAATAGTAGAAATGGGCATGGGCTTAGTTTTGCAGATGCAAGAATTAGGATATGGGATCCTACTGGAAAACCTGCATCTTCAGATGAGGGTGGTAAATTAAAGCTTCAAAGATAGCAAAGAAGAAAATCCAAAACATAGGCGTGTAAATGTTTTTGCTTCTGTGATGACCTGTACAAAGCCGTTCACCTGTATAATGCCTTATTGACAAGGCAATGGTTGCAATTTGGAATACTTAAACAACACAGAAAATGACACAGAATACTCCAAAAATCTCTGTAAAACACTTAGCACCTAAACGATAGTAAAACAGCTCAGCAAAGTTAAATAACTGGTTTGTATACAGCCCTGTGTTCAGGAATAAGAGTTTGTGCTCTGTGGGACTTACTAGGGAAGTTAAACACAAGGGAGTCAGTGAGGAAGAATAAGATAATACAGTTGACTTCATATTATAATTTTGAAAGTTGATATTTCTTCTTTCATATAAAAGAAAAGCAGGAATTTATAGGCTGTACTAGGTATTTCCAAGAAATTCAAATAAGGCAAAGGTAAAAGCTAGTTTAATGAACCAGACTCATATCCGTATGACCGCTGCAATATGTGTAAATGAGGAAGATCGTTACCCTTCAACATAAGTAATTTTCAGCGTTCAACAGTGGTAGATATTTGCATCTGGCATGACCCTTGAGACACCGTTTTCAGTTTATGGACTTTAAATTTTTCTTCCTATGAATTTCTGTGTAAAGGAAAGTCTACTTCCTACTTTGATCACTAAATTACTGTGGGTGTTGCTGGCTGGCTAACCTGATGGGAGGTTTACATCCTGGTTAAGTTGTCATTCTCTTTCCTCAAACCGGTAGCCAGGATTTTCATCCAGAACAGTCCTGTTTGCCTTCACAACAGCAGCACCATGCAACTGTATTCACTCCTGGTGTTCACAACTTCCTGGTGGTGTAATAGCCATAGGAATTGACATGTCCTGTCCTCCTTAGACAAATATTTCAAAATAATAAAATACAAGTACTGTCCACAATTCTGCCAACTTCTTGTAGTATATAATACAC
>WEIS01021000.1:1182-14132 GCA_013389965.1 Todus mexicanus | reverse complement strand
CAGGAGTTTTACTGGCCCAAAGTTATCCAGCCCATCACAAAATTTTAGCAGTGTGTTGTCAAGCAATGTGCTAAAACTTTCCTTAGACAATGTAGTTTCTGAAATGAAAATATCCTTGTAATAGCTTTTTTTCTGAAGTTCATTCACAGGCTGGAAAGTCTGTTTGAAGTACATAATTCTTATTCCTATAAGGAGTCTCATGCCTTTAGGCTGACAAGTGGGTTTCAGTGTTTTGCAACAGCCAACAAGATCTGGTATCACTGCTATTTTAATGACATTGCAGTTCCTCTGCTGAAAAAAATCACATTTTTATAAAACTAATTACTGAAATTGTCTAGTAATTCATATGTAATGTCACATTTTCCTGGCTTTAGAAGATACATTGTCACTGGTATCCCACTAAGGCACAAAGATTCAAACCTGTTATGATTATCTGGTTCTTGGTAGAACAAGAATTAATTTTGCCAGAACAGGAACGCAGACCACAGGTGACTTACAGTCCACTGCTTGCATTCTGTGAAAGTTCAGAGCCAGGAAAATACACTGGGGTTTTGCATTTTTAAAGTGCTCACCACTTGTTTCTCCCCAGGAATTCAAACCTAGCTATTCAGTTTCTTATTGTGTTAACACCGTGCATTACAATTTGTGACTTCTCTTCCTTTCCTTGGGCCTTTTACCTCGCTTTTTTTAATTACTTTCAACCTGAATTGAAATGAGAAAGATAATATTGTTGGCCAGAACATAGCCCTCCTTAAAACAGAGAGGGCAGAACATTACACTGTATATGTAAGTCTCAAAAGATACAAATTTCTCTCAATTGTCATTTAATGTTACGAAATCTTTTTTTCACTAACAGACCAGTTAAAATTTCAGATGCACTGGAGAGCAAACTGGGACTTTTTTCCACCTCTCTTGTAGTGCACGTATAGTGGGGGACTCTAAAACATCTTCGTTTTTCCTATCAGTGAAATTAAAGAATCCTTTGCAGTGCCTAATTTTAAAAAATCACGTAGGCTGTCAGAACACAGCCCCACGCAGGATTAAGCAGGGAACACTTTGTATATTTGAACCCTGAGCTCTTCTCATTCATTTTATTTTACATTATGCTGGTGAATACAGCAGATCTTTGTGGAAATCATCCACGTGCTATTCATCAGTCCATGTATTACGGTTCAGTCCCTGACCGCGTGTGCTCATGCTCCCTCTCACTGCTTTCCTTGCCCTAGCACCCAAGGCAAAATGTTGGTATCTGCCAGTCACTAGCTCTGTAGCTTTCCCCTTGTCAGAAACTATTTTTAGATTTACTTATCCTAAGAGAAAATAGAAATTTGATCAGTTCCCACGAGGATTCTGTTGCTTGGAGAGGACAAATGTGCAATTTGTGAATCTCCTAACTATTTCATTGCCTCTGGTTCTGCAGTGGTTTTACTTTTTCTGTTGTATTTTGGTGGGGTCAATAGAGGATAGGTTTAAACTAGACCATGTTGCAACCTTTGTGCTCTTCTAACAGTGTTGGAGGTCCGTACGCTTCGTTTTGAAGGAACATGTTACTACTGAAGAGAGTCTTAAAGTGAAAATGGCATCTTGAGGTGCTTGTAGACACTTAGGTCGAGTTGTTGGGTATCGAGTGCTTTGTGCCAAGAGGGCAGCCCCTTTGCACTAAGGATAATTTTTCTCACTTGGCAGCGATTCTCTGTGAGAGCGTTTCACACCAAAACCATTAAGGTTCTCAAACCTGCTACCAGATGATGAATGCTGTTCGCGTTTTGGGGAGTTTGATGAAACACCATATTGCAATGTGGCGTCTTTGAGAAGGAAGCAGAGAAAACACTAGCAGGAGCAAGCAGTCCGTCTGCATTTGTGCAGCTGGAATCAGAAAGAGCAAGAGTTGCAGCACTAGGTAGGAGCACTAAGAATTGTTATTTCCAGCTGGGTGGAAAAACGGAGCCAGAGAGAAAATTCAAAAGATGAGGAGATGGATGGATTGAGGTGGATGCAAAGGCATTTTTATGTATGGAGCAAGAAGTTTTGGATTAAGGCGCCCCATCCTGCAGCCACTTTGTAGTAAGAATATCAATGCGAGAAGGTGTATTTTGCTTGTGTTTCCAAAGCCAAACATAGTATGTCTTCTCAGTTTAGTATTATCTGAACTTTTCTCAGTGAGATCTCTGTAGAAAATTACTTTGAAGGAGGATCTTTTTCTGTGCCCTAAGAATTTTCCATGCCAACCTGCAGGTTCATAATGAAGAGGATGTTTGAGTGGGAACAGCAAATACGGTGCGGTAGTCCTAATGCTACCACAAAACTGGTGCAGCCGAAAAGCAGCAGCTGCCCTGTGACTTTGAAGAACAGGTGGAAAACACGATGTAATGGTTGAACCAATAGTATTTCCCAAGCAACCATAGCTATTGCTCATAAACATCCATAGCCAGTGTGCCAAGGGAGTGGAGAAGGATTTCTCACAGCATCANGCTTGTATCAGCAATAGCGTGGCCAGCAGGAGCAGGGAAGTGATTCTTCCCCTATATTTGGTACTGGTGAGGCTGCGCCTGGAATACTGGGTTCAGTTTTGGGCCTCTCACTCCAAGAAGGACATTGAGGTGCTGGAGCATGTCCAAAGAAGGGTAATGAAGCTGGTGAAGGGTCTAGAGAACAAGTCTTATGGGGAGTGCTTGAGGGAACTGGGATTGTTTAGCCTGGAAAAAAGGAGGCTAAGGGGAGACCTTATCACTCTCTACAACTACCTGAAAGGAGGCTGTAGCAAGGTGGTGGTCAGTCTCTTCTCCTAAATAACAAGCGATAGCATCAGAGGAAACAGCCTCAAGTTGTACCAGGGGTGGTTTAGGTTGGATATAAGGAAAACATTCTTCACTGAAAGGGTTATGAAGCTCTGGAACAGGCTGCTCAAGCAAGTGATGGAGTCCCCATCCGTGAAGGGGTTTCATAGCCATGTAGACATGGTGCTTAGTGCCATGGCTTAGCGGTGACCTGGCAGTGCTGGGTTAATGGTTGGACTTTATTATCTTGAAGGTCTCTTCCAACCAGAACGATCCTGTAATTCTATGTTTTCTGTTTGTATGTGGGAACATGATACATCATATAATTAAGTATAAGTTCAAATAACTCCCCTTCCAAAACCAAAAATCCTCTGCTTATCTTGAGATTTACAATCTAGGTCAGTTAGAAGTGAAAATGCAAAGCTACATGAGGAAGGAGAACTTCGCTAGGAAGGACTTAGTACTTGTTTAGAACGTGTTGCGATTGAGCATTATAGTGTTTGGGGGTTTTTTGATCTGAGAGTATCTGCATTCTCTCATAAGCTTTTTAAAAACTGGCCTACTAAATGTTTTGCAGTTTCTTGAACTCAGAGGTTGGGCTTAAGAAAAGAGCATTTGTATTTTGTTTCCATGGCTTCTTCAGCAAGTCCAAATAGGCTTAAACTCCTGTTGATAATTTTATAGGGAAGTAATTACTACACATGAAGTCTTCCCAAAACATCTAAGTGGCATATACAAGAGCAAGCCAAATTTAAGACAAAATCAGTGTGAAGCTAGTGGAACTGGCCCCATAGGCCATTTGCTTCTGGAATCCACTTTTTTCTTTCCTTTCATTGTCTTCCCCACTGTGGGTAGCTCCATTCATACGTGGACAGCTGCATTCAATTCTTGCTGCTCACTTCATGCCACTCACCCACCCTTCGTAATCCAGACCAGAGGTTAACATATTCAAGATTGGAGAGGAAAAATGTAGAGGCATATAGGTAAACAGAGCTCCACATAGTTGTAAAACTCTGTAAAAAATCTCCAATCTCTTATATTTTGGGGGGTGTGGTGGGATTTTGGATAGTTAGCTTTCCTGCAAAAGAACTCTCTCCAGAAGTGATATGTAAGCCAAACGTGACAAGCAATGTCGATGGTCCTGCTTGTACAGAAAACTTCATAGAAAGCAAGCAGACATGAGCTTCACGGGCAGATTTGAAGGGGGAAAATGCAATAGCTTGGGAAATGTGTTCTAATGGCAACTGAAGGGCCTTAGATGCAGCTATTTAGTAATTCAGTATGCTAATGACTTCAGAGTGACCTGTGCTCCACTGTGCTGCAAATAGATTTCTTTGTATTAGTACACACAGGCTTGTGCTTTCTGGTCCACAGCCTTATTCATTAATCCTTACTGACATCTATTATTGAATTTGCCTTCTCTAAACAGTTGGTTTCCATCCCTGTTATTAAATCTCTATCCTAACAAACAGATGAAAATCCCCTTTAAAACGCAGCCTAGTGAAGACACAAGCTAGTGACGCAGACATTCTTTTATCTAAAAGACAGTATTATTACTGTTTAAATATATTTTTCTCTTTTTTTCTTTTTTTCTTTCTTTTTTTTTTTGTAGTTGATATTCACATGTGTGTTCAGATCTGACAACAGTTTTGTTCTCTTGGTGAGGGAATTTTTCCTGGAAGGTTACAAAAGCCCATTAATCGGGTGGCACAATGCGGTGCTGAGGAGCGTGCATGCATGAACTACAAGTCTGCCAGCTTTTTGTGCAGCTCTGCAGGGGGCACTATACTGAAATAAAGCCTTTCAGGCCCTTTTAGTGTAGTTCTGACCTTCCACTCTATATTAAACAGATGACTGGAACCAGAAAGATAGGTCATTGTGATTGCAGTTAATATTTGTAAGGACCAAAGCAGCTCTCAGCCTTTGAGGTAGAAGGGAATCATCTTAAGTGTGAAAATGTATCATCACAAGAATGGAGAGGATCAAAGGAAGGCCAGCTGGTGCTCGGACATCTTTTCATAACCTTTATTACAATGCTAGAATACACTAACCTCAATGGGAAGTCCATTCAGTTCATGTATTTCAAATAGATAATATGTATTCTGGTGAAACAAAGAAAGCTGAAAAAGCCCCTTCTAAAAAGGGGGTGGATGACACAAATTTGCCTATGATTTAATCATATTGGTTTTCTAAAATCAGCTTATGTTTTTCAATGCAAATATATGAATGTATGACATGCTTATTTTAGAAGTGCCTGAAAATATATAAATTTAGGGACAGAGAGTTCTAGCTGATTTTGCTGTGTTTTACTTCCAGTTCAGGATAAAGTCCCTCTGTATTTTCACTTGCTGTGCACAAAGAGTAAGGCACAGTATTTCAGGGAAAGAGTGGACAGAACAACCATAACCATTAAATCATCCAGGAGGCATGTATATGTGGAGTCATGAAAAGGCCAAGATGAAGGCTGACTTGTTTTGACAAGAACTGAAATTTAAGCTTGGGCTTCTCTGGACTATCACACCACTGTAAGTATATATGAAATTAGCAAAAGCAAAGCAGAAAATGAATGAAGATTACTGTTTAGAGGTAGGCTGTTATAGCAAAGTCCTGTGTCCACAGGCTGAGAGTTGTGCTGCCAAATAGATAGAGAAAAGCAGTGGGACTGTAGGTATAGGCTAGAGGTGAGCGCTTCTGCCATGACATTTTTTAGATGGCGAACACCAGAGATCCCTAGAACATCAAAGGCCAAACTCAAGTGTTAAATGGTTTAGTCATTACTTTCAATTTGAATCAAAGGCTTTCTGAATCTGTTCCATGGATCCAGAATGGGGAAAGTATCCCTTCTACTGACTTCAAGCCAACTTTATTAAACGTTTTGTCCAAAGATTGACACCTATGTATTATTTATGAAGTTAAGCCTTGACAGGAAATTCAGGAGTCAGTCTCTTAGTATTGCAAAACACTAATCAGACAAAAGAATATTGCCTTTTCCTACCCAGAAAGCGACGGCAGACAGACATCGCATCAGCTGAGTAATGACTGCAGCCTGTAAAACAGGTCTGAGGGGCACTGAAGTTCTGACAGCTTCAGGAGATGCAACAACTTTGTTTCAATTCAAAAGTCATTAAAATAATTCCTAAATTCTAAAGCTGAGAAGAAAAGGTATTTAATTTCTTTTTCTTCAAGTAATTTGCATGTCAAATCTCTCTCCCTCTCTCCCACACAAACTCTCCCTCTCTCTCCTGTCGGTGATGTCTCTCTCAGCAGCTGTCTAGTCATGAATCACTCCTGTCATCTGAAGCATATTTTTAACACTTCTGGACGTGCTCTAAAAGCAAATGCTGTTAAGCAAACAGTTTGCACTGTGTTTCCATACGCTCTCTTCACTTCCCCAAACCTTTCATAATCATGATTTTAAAAGCTGGGTCACAGGGGAATCAGGTACTGGAAAATGCAACCTTTTGTATTTGTGAGAGTATCATAATGTTACATCAAGTTCTCATGTAATGCAGATCTTCCGTCTGACTTGCAGAAGACTTGAAGTTGCCTGAAGCTTGAGAATTTCACTTCATTAAGATTCATACGAATGTTGCCTTTGGTTTCACTCATTGTAGTCTGCACCCTCTCAAGTTCAAACTTCAGTCTCAGTTTGGGAACTGAGCATACAAAAAGAAAATCACTGTCAAAGCTTAGTTCAGCTGCTGTTACGGTAAAGTAGATTAGATTACGCCATGTTTGCTTCAGAGTAGATATTTTACAGCCTGAAATGGAGAGCATAATCATGGAGCCTGATAAATTATTTGTCTTGTAATCGTGAGTTTCAGAGCTACCAGAAAAAGGACATTGACCAAAAAAGTTTTGGTTTTGATCTTAAAAGCTTTCCTGATTTTCTCATCTCTTCTTTGGCAGAATGATGCCCACTGGGGCCTTAGGGCAACAAGGATCTTTGCTACATGCCAGAAGGCCTTTGGGATCATCCAGTAACAAGTCAAATAGAAGAAATGTGTATTTTGTTCTTCTCCCACTGTCTAGTAAGTGACTATAAGTATTTTAATAATTGTCAAGAACACAAGTTTTTGAGCTTCAGATCCAAATGATTACATTGGCACATGAGGAAAACAGGAAACCTCATTGTGCCCAGTTGGAAAGAACTTTCTCATTCCAAATAAAATGTGGCTTTTAAGTACCTGGTACTCCGATTTTTCCACAGCCTAGAAGCGATAAACCTAAAGGATGCTTTTGACTGAAATCCTAAGCTGAGTGTTACACAAACAGTATTTATAAGCTATGTACTTTCACTTTGTGTTTGCATCTGGAACTTCTGCTTTTCTTTCTTGGTCCTTTGATGTCACATCCCTTTTATTTTTGAAGTGATTAGAAGAACCTTAGTGAGACAGAATACTAAATAATAATCAAAGTCGAGGACATAAAAGGATATTGTGCAAAGTATTTCTGATAAGGAGTGCTCTCATATGTGGACTGCAATATGGATGAGCATTGTGTGCTCTCTGACTGTCCTGCTTTTATAATTTGTCTTTGTTAGTATCCTGGTTGTAGCAGAAACATCAAAGAGTTATCACTGCTGAATGTTTTGTTTTAAACAAGGAAGATTTGACAAACACCATTAGTATCACCACTATACAGCAGCTTAATTGTAAAATTTATGCTATTTGCTGCTCTTAAAAGCTTTTCCCTCTGTGGATGTGATTAGGTAAAACCTACTATTAAAAGAGTAAGCCCTTGGTATTGCAAGAATATTGTAAGTGCCTAGATATCAGAAGACAAAAGGCATTTCAAAATATTCACAGCTGTTAAGTCACATTCATGATGGTTTAGGATATACTCACATGATTTTTGAATGTATGGTTTGTATCAAGTAATAGATTCCTTTATCCCTCCTGTATTCCTCCATGAATTTAGGTTAAGGGATTTATGTTCTCCTATAAGTCCACTGTGCCAAATGTCACATCGCTAGTAGGTTGGATTCAGAGTAAGCTGTAACCTCATTGTCCATCGCGTAAACTCCACGGTGTAAACTCGTTTGTCCACCGGGTGGCAGTGAAAGCCCGAGTTACAAAGGGGATGTCCCGGTGCTTGCTTTGCTCCACCGCGGCTCCTGAGGAGCCGGTTTTCTGGCCCGGAAAACCTTCTCATGGCACATCCCAGGTAATCAGGCTGTGGCTTTATGAATAGTGATGAACCTCATTCCTTTGTGTTATAAAGCGATAATGTGTTAAGTGGTTTGCTATCTACGTCTTCAACAGACGGTAATGAAATAATTTCTTACCCTTAGGCATACCTTCCGAGCAGAACAGGAGATAGCATGGCCAACACTGGCCAGAATGTGTCAGTGCTTCAGTCCTGTGGATATTGTGATCTGTGATATGGATATCATTAGTTTTAAATGTGCTTTATCACCATGTGTTTTGTGAACATGTGTTCCTACCTTATGCCTTAATACTTCACAACTGTTCTCTTGCTGCGGGCTGCTACGCAAAGCCAGCCAGCTCCCTGGCATGCGTGCAGCGGTCCCTTGGGAAATGCTCTGACCCCCCTGGCAGAGCTCTGGGGGTCTGGGGACCCATTATTGCTTCCTGATACTATTTTCTAAAGAAACTCTTCACTAGTTCTTTCACTTAACCCAAAAGGATGCTCAGCACACTAAGTAGTTTTAACACTACTCTATTTTGAACTTACTGGTAAACCACCTTTTGCTATCCTTCAATTGCATGATGCCCACCTGCCAACTCACTTACTAGCTTTGGAAGTCATTCCCTGCTCATTCATGCTGCAGAACAAATGTCTTGGCTTCTACTTCTGGCAAGGATCTGAAAGCATTGCACAGCTGCATGTGTTCAGACTGAAAGGGCAGGGATCAGAGAAACCATTGAGAAGCTGTCTGTGTTCAGGATAATTAAAGTAGAAGTGTTTGGAAATTGTAGGATTGAAGTTGCTTAGCTGTACCCTTCCCAGAATAGGAGTAAAATAGGTCCAAAATCAAGAAAAAATAATCTGAAAGTGGTTCCTTTAGTCTAGTAGTAAAGTGAAAAGTATGGATTTGAGTCCTTACATGTAATTTCCAAGGATGTCTTGGTATGGAGCTACAATATTTGGCTTCATGATTTTGGTTGTATAGGTTAGTAATAGATGCAGCTCAAACACTACAATTGGCTTTAAACCTACTTACAGGTCTGGCAGCAGTAAAGGTATCTGTAAAGTGTTACGAGTCAAATAATAGGACTTTGTTCATACTTCATCTTTACAGCCCTACTACATTTCCTTGCTGTACCATTTGTGGTGAGGGCTGTTACCACTGTAACTTGTATTGCCATGTTGTTACTACCTGTGCCACTGACAGAGAAGCAGCAGATTGCCTGAACTAGACTAGGATGTGCACATCCCCCTTGCTTCAATGGGGATTTTACTGCTGTAGTATTCTCAACTGTTCAGGGCTATTTTTCCAAGAATATCTTAACTAAATGTAAATGTTTTTATTTACATGTCAGTTACTCTTAGAAAGCTTATTGCTTCTTGTGTTTCCTGAGTGGATAGCAGCTGGTAACCACAAGTACTACGCTTGTTGATCCTAAGTATTTCAAGTACTCAGCTCTACCAGAACTGTCAATTGCTTTACTAATACGCCATTTTGTAGTAGAGATCTGTTAAAATACTGCTTCCCCCAAATATTCCAGAACAACCTGAATCAATTAATTTATAGGAAACAATTACTTTCCAAATATTTCTAATATTTTAGTACTAGTAGTGTCTTGGTAACTGGATTTTGTTTAAGTAATCTGAGTTATGTACATTGGACAAGGATATAAAGGATATTTAGGCTCTTCGTTAGATTTGTAAGAGCACTCAGATGTCTCAAAAAGACACCACCCTGTACCTTCCTATATACAGGTACCTACAGATATATGTTTAAATGTCTTTAGAAATTGGCTTTCCATTTCCAGCAGACCTGGGCACTGGCATTCTTTAGAGTTTGTGTATATAATGTATGTTGAGTTAGTTAGACTACTGAAGGAACACAGGAATTGTATATGCTATCCATTTATAGTCAGTGTCATTATTTATGCTTGACGTAAGTGTGGTTTTTCCCAAATGAGAGGAAGAATAAGTTTGATCAAGATGAGATGTCTTTGTTCAAATGGAACTGCCATTGCACTATGGTGTTCTGTGGGCATGGTGATACTGTTGCTTCAAAAAACGCATGTCCTCAACTGACAGTTTAGCCTGAGCAAAAACTGTATTTTGAACAGGCTTAAACATTCTCTGAAATTCCATGAGCTAATATGCTGATCTTCTAGAAAAATGTCTTGAGTAAAAAAGTAATTAAAAGCCTCCGTGAATGAAGACCACAACTTTTCTCCAAAAGCAAATATTAGACACTTGGACTCACAGAAGTTCAATACGACCCAGTATAAGAAAAAATGTCTATACAGATTAGAAGTTATTCCCCTGCAGTGTGGTGAAAGCAACCAGTCCCTCCTGCTGCTGCTTCTAGAATATTTTATATTATCCATAGCTGCACAGTAGGACCAGATTGGCAGAACAGACAAGACAGCTCTTGAATGGCTGATGTCCTCCCTTCGTAGAAGTGATAGATACTTCTTTGTCCTTGCCGAATGTTTCCTTATGCAGCACTCCTTTTTGACGTTCTAGTAGTTGACATCTATGTGTGATAGTTGGAGATAGATGAAAACAAGAACAGACTACTGGGAAATGACAAAAATAACCATTTGAGCCTCTCTCTGTCCACTGAGCTGTTGTTTCATGTCTTATGACTATCTGCAAATTCTTTTTTTTATTAACAGCCACTTGGATCAAGTTCAGCTGAGCAAAATGCAATTAGTTAGTGGGTAACGTACTAAAATATACCCCTTTGGAGTTCTTTGTAGGGATTATAACCTGAAGATTGTTGCTAAACTACTACTGTGAATTAGCTTGGCCATTCCAATATTCTTGAAAACTTGTCCTTTTCTGTTTCTCAAGCCTCAGGCCTGATTTGCTTTTCTTAGGGAATTCAGCTTTGTCTATAATGGGAAATGGAGCAGGGAATTGTTAGTCATCTTTATCCACTGCTTTGAAGATGTGAAGTATTTTTGGAAGTTGCTTGGTACAGTTGTCCATATCCTCCTCAGGCAAAGGAATCTAACATTCACTCTTCACTGCCTGCCCTTAGCCAATCATCCAATGAGCTCTTGCTCCCCTTCTGTTATCACAAGGCAACTGGATGTCTTTGCTGCTAGTTCTGATGGAAGACACTGACTCAAGAATCCAATTTATGGAGAGTTCTGAGTGTGTTTGGCAGATTTCCTCAGCTGCTGTACTTTAACGCCCAGTGGGAACCCTATCTTTCTGGTATTGTTCCTCACTTGTAATTTTTATTTTCTATTTTTCACTGCATTTTCATTTTGATTAGTTCTTTTTCAAACGTGCACCACATCTAGAGATTTGATTGATTTAAAATTCAAGAGTAGAAGAAGGTTTAGATTTCTTGGGATCTTGGGTGCTTAATGTCCTTAGTTGCAGTTTCCTAACGTAAGTAATTCAAATATAGCGCTGACAATGCTGCTTATTTTACAGAATAGAAGCAGTTGTTTTGAAGTTCTTAGACATCTTGCTGTGAATTACCAGTAATCCTGTGCAGTCAACATCTGTGCTGTCTGGACGTAGCCAGTCTTGGTTTTCATTTTTTCAGCTATCAGAGAAGAAATTGTTCCTGTGGCAACCAGATCCTGCAGGGTTAATACTATTTCTTTGAAGTTACTACTGATACTGTTTGCTACATCTTTTTGTCATCCTTCTTCAAAGTATCTTCTCTTGCATGGATTGTCAGTTGAAAGGAATGCAAAATAGGTTACCAAGATAGGAAAAACTCTGCTGTTTTAAAGCCACGATAAAGCTCTAATCTTACAAACGAGCGTGATACGCAGAGCGCATAAGCTGTGAATGAGGTTTTGCTTTTATGGCTCTTAACAACAGGCAAGACTTGTGCTTGTAAAGCCTTTCCACCCAGAATATAAACCTAATAATATTATATGTTAATAGCAATACATTATAAGTCAAAAGTACCCTTCTGATATTAATTAGTTACACAGTTTTACTTCATTGAGTTATTCTATTTCGTATGGGAATGGTTCAAAGCTGTGCCAGGGAAGGTTCAGGCTGGACCTTAGGAAGCATTTCTTAACTGATAAGATGGTCAAAAATGGCAACAGGCTTCCTATCTGGACAATGTCCTTAATAACATGCATAATAACAAATAGGGTCAGCCCTGAAGTGGTCAAGCAGTTGGACTAGATGGTTGTTGTAAGTCCCTTCCAGATTAAATTACTCTATTCTATTCATTGCCTTGTTCCATCCACCCTGAAATATATAATAGGAAGCACAGCACCTTGCTGTTTAGTAACATCTCTGTTTGCAGTTCTGTTTTTCAGTGTACTGTATTAAAAGTTTTATTTAAAAAAATAATTTACAGTGGAGAGCTGCTGCCGTCTAGGCACCTAATTCTAATAATTCATTACTTTTTAAAAGGAATAATTCATCCTTTCAGTAAAGGTAGCTGGCTCACTCATGACTTGCTTTGCAGGCTCTCTCTTATTTTTCACTTGTCAGTCATCTGGAGTGAGCAGATGCTTGGTACATCCCTCTCTCTTTGTCTTTCGACATTTAGGTATCTTTGCGAATAACATGTTTAGGAGCTACAAAACAACACATATGAGAACTGCCATAGTCAATAAGTGAAATCCCTGCAGATTTAGCCTCCTCTGTCATTTGGCTGTTTTGGAAAACTTTTCTCATTATGCAGCATCCCTTTCCATCCATTTCAGTATTTCTTCTCATAATATATTTAAATATCGAACAACTTTTTAAAGTGCTGACCTAAATTATCAGAAGTAATAATTTATTTCCTATGCCTCACATTTTAAGTGCTCAAATTAAGAGTGGATCTTGACTAGCTGTCTCCCTTCCCTTTGCTTTCTTGAACCCTTTTGGTTGCCCAAAACACTTGGTGTTTTGGACAGTTTCAGACAATGGATATTGAAGTGAAAGTGAAATCTCCTTAGAATTCTATCACAAGTACAAATTGAATGAAAAAGCACAGACACAAAGATACAGGGCTTTGAATATACATGTACATTAGAAAGTGCCCGACTGCTTTTT
>WEIS01020998.1:0-12484 GCA_013389965.1 Todus mexicanus | reverse complement strand
GTGAGCCTGGTGCGGGCTCTGCAGCTCGTTTGCCCTGTGGTGAGCTGATTCAGGGAGCTAAATTGGCAGAAAAATCCTTGCTGTTTTTTGTTTAGTTAGGTCTTTGCCGTCTCATTTTCTGCACTGATTCACCACAAAGTGAGACAAACTCCGAAGCCAGGAGCAGAGCAGCAGAGCGTGGGCAGCGCAGCAAAGGACGGGAGCCAGCAGGACACCACCTTTCAGCTCCAGCTAGCTCTTAGATTGGCTTAAGTCTCATCTAAAAATCTCCTTCTTAAATTTTCAGAGCGCGTTAAAGCCATTTTTTAGTTTTGGGTGATGGCATGAATCTGTGAAAATCCAAGTTTTGTCATCAGTTAATTGTTCAGATAAATATGGGAAGTGTGACTGCGCTCAGGAGGGTTGCAGTTTGGATACGCTTACGCGTGCGCCTGTGTTCTGGCAGGGTTTGTAAGCACTTCGATACACAGGAATTCTATTTTAAAAAGAAAATCAGAATTGTCAGCGTTGAAAATGTAGAGACAATTAACTTAGGATCGAGTGCAATATTTCGTTTCACAGAAAATATTTTGGTTTCAGCCTTCCAGTACTTTGGAAGTTTCAGATCTCCTTTCCTCTGCTCTGAAATTCAATCTGAACTTGCAAATACTTTGTTTACTCCAGAGTAATTTTATTTTATTCTTTTTTTTTTTGGAATATAAACGATGCATTTTTGCTGCCAGCTATAGCATCTAACGCAGGCTTCTGAAGCTGGGCCACTTCCCCTGCCATACGCTCTCGGTGAGTCAGGGCTGCGGGTGGAACTTGACTTTTGTCATCTCCAAGAATAAAAACACACTCTGCTTTCCTAGAGCAGCAAACTTCAGGGCATCATTTTGGAGCATAAAAAGGGAAAAGCAGTGGTTCAGCATTTTTCATGTTTTTGTATTGCTGACGTTTCTTCGTCTTTCAGATTAAAAATATGCGCTGCGCACGGTGGTTTGAAAGCACCGAAACCCATCAAAATACAGCTTGATGGCTCAGGGTGCTCAGGGCTTTGGCCTCACCCAAGAAGACACCAAGATGCTTGACCACGTTTAGTCATCCACAGCGGTTTCAAAAGTGAGCGAGGGTTGTTTTGCGGGTTCAAACCCAAAGAAAGCTCAACTTGCAGAAGATCGTGGAGAAGTCTCGTATCCGGTTGGCTGAACTGACAAATTTTCTGGAAACTCCCCTCAAATCTGGGCTAAAATTATTTCTTTTGATGCTGAAATCACAGCTGTGACAAATATTCAGCCTTATCTATGATTCATGTGTTCTCGCAGAATGGGAAGTGTTAGAGTAGCACAATTTGGTAACTTTTGTTTACTTCCCCCTAGTTCAGCATTTCTAATTTAACATGTTTTCTCTGGAGTAGGTTATCTACGGCACAAACCCATTATTACCTGTCTATAGCTGACACTTGCCCATTTGTTCAACCGTTCTCTGCTGCTTAGTTATAAAATATTCAGGCTCTTGCAATGTGGCCAAGTAGCGGGAACGTTTTCTGTAGTAAACATTGCAGAATTCATTTACAATCTTGTATTTTTTTTTTAACTGCGGGGTATTTTCTTGTTTCAGAACACAGCCCTGCAAAATGGAATCACTGTCTTTTTCCCTCTGTTGGCCGTTGCAGCACAGAGAGCACCCGGTGATCCCCCATCTCCACACGCCCAGCTCCCAGAAGGTAAGACAATGCTGGACGCTCTCAGTTGCGTGTTATAAGCTTTCAAGTCTCAGTTCTGCTCCCCACTGACACAGAAAGAGAGGCTGGGACCCCTTCTCCTTGTTGTCCTTCACCTTTTGGATCACGAGCACATTATTCCTCTACAGCTCTTTCCCTGCTAATAGCTTAATTTGCAAACTTCTCCTCTGATCAAAGCACCTCACCCCAGTTTGGTGCACGCTTCAAAGTCGCGCTTCCTGTCTTTTTTTTTTTGTCTTCTGGTTCCTTTGAAAACATTTCATCATATTAGAAACTCCAGATTGGTTTCCTGCATGTCATAGTTGTTGCTTTGGTGACAGGCTTCTGGTTTGCGCTGGAGAAAGAGATCCTGGTGGTCTTTCACGCAATTAAATTCCAAGTAGCTGTGGGGATCTTGAATTGAAAATATATGTCGCTGTGAAACTCATCCATTCAGCTGCCTGCTTGCTGTTCTCTCCCTGGGTAGAAAATAATGTGTATTTTAAAGCAGAGATTTTTCTTTGCTGTCAACCCTCGTGGTCATTAGAAAAAACCGTAAATGAAACGTCACTCCGTGGAACAGCTGGTAGTTGTATCTAAAAATCTCATGTGAAAGCAAACGAATTAACTACGTAACAGAGTTAAAATCTGTAGGGTGAGAGGCCAAAGCGGTAACAGAGCTGCTCGCGACTTAGCAAGAACAGCTGAGTACCAGTGAAAATGTCTTGGGGAAAAAAAAAAATCAAGTTTTGCTTGCATGTTATTCTCATAAGCGTGGCTTTTTTTGTAGTAACTTGCCAAGCCGATGTTGTTAAAAGTCGTAAGAGATTTTTAAAAAATTAGGTGCATTAGAGGGATTTTCTTGAATTACAGCAAATTTTGTTCCCGTGCTTACAGCAATGTCATTTTGCTTAAGTGAACGCGCTTCGCAGTGGAGTAAAATGTAGTTCTTCGTCGTATTTAACCGAGGCATTAGCAAAAAGAACAAATCTGTGGCTGGTTTTATAAGGAGCGTGTCTTTTACGTGATAAAAGGAATGGGAAAGAAATTATTTTCAAATAATTTAGCTTATAAATGCCGGTCTTTCTAGTAGAATATTCAAAACCTCAAACAGAGATGAAGGATTCAGGTCTTTGCTTTACACTGTGATGCCTCAACCCTGCACTTTGTAGGGTTCTCCTTTGTGAAGGAATTTTAGAAGGACATCATCCCGAGCGGTGAGACCAGCAACTCTGCCTGCCCGTTCTGCTTGTCATCCTCGACCAAAGGAGAATCTGGCTCCACATTCGTTCATTTCGATGTGAAATTTGAAGCTGCTTAGAAAACATGTTATCTACATCTGACTTTCCTTTTTTGGCGTATTGCAAACTGTGGTCTTATATGAATTTTCATGAAAATTTTAGATGAATTTAGATTTTTAAGGGGAGGCTTTCAAGGCAAGTTACTGTTTTGTGAGTCAAAATCGGTTCGAAACTAGTTGCAAGTGGAATGGCTCAGATCACATGGTACTTTTCAAGTCAAAGATAGCTCCATTTGCTCAAGAAATGCTTTCATGTGGTTTCTCAAGGGGAATGGTAACTTCTTACGAACTGTTCAGAAGAGATCTAGTGTCAAAGTGCCTGGTGGCAAAATTCTGTTACGTCAGCTTCCAAACACATTTTCCAGCTAAATATATGTTGGTGATGAATAAAAACCTTTGTAAGAAATAGGTTGAGCAGGAGGTTTTAAACGTTGGCAGTTTAATATAATCTACAGATGATTTCCCCTGCAGAAGCTCCTCTGCTTCAGCTTGGCAAGGTGGGAAGAATTAGAAGGTAGAGTAGAAGGCTGACTTTGAGAACTTCTCATGCTGTAGGATGTAGTGGTGAATTGAGTCATGGAATCATAGAATCGTTTAGATTGGAAGAGGCCTTTTAGATCATCAAGTCCAACCATTAACCCAGGACTGCTAAGTCCACCACTAGACCATGTCCCTCAGCATCGTATCTTCACTTCTTTGAAACCCCTCCAGGGATGGGGACTCCACCACTGTCCTGGGCAGCCTGGGCCAGGGCTTTACAACTCTTCTTCATGCATTGGAGGAGGCAGGGAAGGAAAAGTGTGTTACAAGCAGTAATTCCTTTAGCCGTGAACAGGCAGGCACTGTTGTCCAGCAAAGAACAACCCTTTTGGGAAAGACGTTTTTTCCTCATGTCCAACCTAAACCTCCCCGGGTGCAACTTGAGGCCTTTTCCTCTTGTCCTATTGCTTGTTCCTTGGGGAGGATGCTCCCAATGTCAGTATCAAAACAATAAGTTGGGTGTGGTGGATTTAGCTTCTCTCTCTGCATTTTCTTCTAGTAGTCATAGAATCGTAGAATGATTTGGGCTGGAAAGGACCTTTCAAGGTCATCTAGTCCAACCCCCCTGCAGTGAGCAAGGACATCCTCAACTAGAGCAGGTTGCTCAGAGCCTTGTCAGGCTTGACCTTGAATGTCTCCAGGGATGGGGCCTCAACTTGTTCCTAACATCTGATCTAAATCTGCTCTTTTCTACTTTGAAACCATTACCCCTTGTTCTGTCACTACAGGCCTTTGTAGACAGGCCCTCTCCAGCCTCCTTGTAGCCTCGCTTCAGGTACTGGAAGACCTCTACTAGGTCACCCCAGAGCCTTCTCTTCTCCAGGCTGAACAACCCCAGCTCCCTCAGCCTGTCTTTGTGGGAGAGGTGCTCCAGCGCTTGGATTATCCCAATAAATGCCTTTCTTTTTGTCTGTAAATGAGCATTGCTTTGCATTTTAAGTGTTGAGGTAGTTTTAGACGAACTTTTCTTCATTCAAAATATCATCAGTGACCCATCCGTCAGTTGTAAGGTGGACAGGAGATGGCATCTGCTGTATCTGCTTCTGGACTAACAGTGTTTGAATGGCCAGAGGCAGCCCAGGCGTGGGGGATGACTGATGAGCTCCCGTTTAAACCTTTTTACCAGTGACAGGACTCATTTGTGTACTTCTTTTCTCTTCCAGCCATCATTTCTCATTAGGCTGAGAGAAACTCCTATCTGGGAGATGTCTACCTGGCTTTCCAATTTGATTAAAATTGGTCGGAAAGTTATTGGACAAAGGAAGGATGGGCAGTGCAATCCCATAATTCTTCATGCGTTAGCAATCGAAGCCAAGAATGCTGCATTATAAAACGATGTTGTGCCTTTGTGGGAGATATTTCTCTCTCTTCTAAAGCATTTGTCTGGTCCGTATTTGCAATTAATGGCAGCTGTAGGAGCTGTAAGCATTTTACCAGTAGTTTGCAGCAGTGTTTTCCATCACCTGAAAACCAGTGATGGAAAATGAGGAGTATCGTGCAAAACTAACAGGTTCTGAGAGAGGAATGGGATCAATGTCAAAGTCTTAAGGCCCAAATATTCACAAGGCTACTCCATTTGGAAGACATCGGGTAGTTGATGCACTGTTCCATCCGTGGAGCATCCTGATAGTCATTTCTCAGGGATCTGCAAAATACAAAAGACTTTAGGTTAAAGGAATAGTAATGAATCATTTATAAGATATTATCTACGAAGATGGATTGGTTCCATCTGTTACAGCAATAAAAATAATAATGCTCAGCAATTACATAAATGCTTTACAGGTTTCCAGTGTGCATCGCAAACATTAATCTAAGATCTAGCCCATAGCACAGTTTTTAAGAGCTTGTAAAATGGCTTCAGCTTATACCTGCTGGCTTATTTATTTATTTTTAACAAGGAAATTTGTTGTAATCGAGTTTTTAAACTGGTTTAGAAAATTGAGTTGTAGCTCCTCGGTCTAAGGCACTATATGAAGATGGCCGCAAAATTAGCGTCTTTTCCTTCTGTTAATTTAGGTTGCTGCAAATGTCCAGGAGGAAAATCCCAACTCTACAGGCAGGTGTTCATTAACATAGAAATGATGGGAGAGTCTTCCAAGATGCAGCACTCGCGTTATCTCGCAGTTATTTGTTCATCTCATTTTTTTGTGTCTCGTAAGCAGCTCCCTGATCGAAGGCCAATGTATTCCAAAGCAGGGTATAGTCTGGTAGTAGTTATGCTACGCCCATGTGTTATATTGCAGCGTAAAGAATCCTGTTACCTGGAAGAAATCACTTCGTTTACTCCATCCAGGAAGAAATTGGATATACAAAGTAGTGATTTCCTATAAAACGCGCTTTGGACGCAGCTTAATTTACAAAACAGACTGAGGATTCTGTTTACTTTTGGTTCTCTTTGCATTTTAATTTGAATTCTTGAGAAAGAAATGATGATAACTAGGCAAGAAAGAAAGAATTAATATTTATCTGAATTGCTTGGTGTGCTCCCTGGAAGGCAAAGGTGTGGTAAAATAAAGATTTCTAGTAAAAGCCATTTAATAATTAGCTATCCCTACAGATCTGTATGTTATGGATATATAGATCAATATATACTATTCCATTTGGGGTAAGTACATATACAAAGGTGTGTTGAAGTTGGCTTCTTCAGCCTGTGACCTTGAAAGACAAGGTGCCGTGTAAGCCATTGCTTTGTAAATCTGTTTATCTATATACGTCATAGATTAGGCACGGGCTTTGCAAGACAACTGGGCTGGAACAAGGGGCGTTAATTCCATTAACTGTGGTCAAAAGTAGTGTATGTGTTGGCAACGTGAATAAGATGGATTAAGTTTCTTGACCTACCAAATACTCGGTTTGGACACATTTAATGCATGAAGGTTATGCTAGATAATAGAATATTAATACAATAATAATACAAGAATATTAATACAGCAGTAACAGAATATTTAACACAACTAAAGCATCCGTTTGCCAAAACAAGATGTAACTTCCTTAAGCAATATTCTATTCATGCACATATAGTGAGATTATTTAAAACAGATGGGAAAAAGAAATATTCCAGGGTTTCATACACAGAGTAAATGTTGGGTTCCATCCAGTCCTACCCCACTGCTGATACTCATTTCTGAAGTGGAGCAACAGTTTGGTATCAGTGCTAACTCTACCCTCCTGATCATCGATGGCCTGGAAAGCAGCTCTCTAGTCTCATTATCCAGCCTATCTGGGTTAGTGTTACAGAGCACAAAGTGCACACGGAGGAAGCGATTAGCGCAGCAAAGTCGATCTCGCCTGGCAACTCCCAGATGCTGCTCAGCAAGTTCTGCTGCCCGGCCTGTCCAAAGCTTCCCGTGCTGCCTCCTGCCCCGTGCTGCGGCTGCTCTGCTGTCCTCAGCTGGATGTCTCTGTGGGGATCCAGCTCCCCTCCAGCCCTTCTCTCAGGAGGCATCACTGCTGAAGCATCTTCAGCCTGGCCATCCTGGGGGTTACCATCTGACAAAAGGCAGCCATAAAAAGCCTCTCTGTTAGTGTGCGCTGGGTTCCTTCATTCTTTGCTGGACAACAGTGCCTGCCTGTTCACGGCTAAAGGAATTACTGCTTGTAACATACTTTTCCTTCCCTGCCTCCTCCAAAGCATGAAGAAGAGTTGTCCCAGGCTGCCCAGGGCAGGGGTGGAGTCCCCCTGATCTCTGGAGGGGTTTCCAAGCTGTGGAGATGTGGTGCTGAGGGACATGGAGTAGTGGTGCCCTGGCAGGGCTGGGGGAATGGTTGGACCTGATGGTCTTAAAGGTCTTTTCCAACCCAAACGATTCTATGATTCTAAGTATACTGTAGAAATCCCGTGCTGCAGGTGTGTAGCAGCAGGTTTCCTCAACCATTGGAGTAGGGAGATAATCCTACAAATTGAGGATGATAATCCTCCAAACTGCTATGGAAGCCTGCCCAGAAATCTACCTGACTAAAGGATGGAGCTCCCGTGGTGTGAACGTTGTGATATATTTTTAATACCACGCTGGTAAGCGTGAAATTGCGGTGGTGTTGCTCTGAACTGGCTTTGTGTCATGCAGTAGGGCATTAGAATAAACGCTTTCAAGTCGGTGGGGCACAAGAGCTCTGACAAACCAGTTCCAGCTAATCTTGCTTTGAGGTGGTTGGATCTCCTGGCCCCAGAAATCTGCTGTGTTTTTCTGCCAGAGCTCACCAGCCCATGCCAGGACCGGCAGGAAGGAAAACGCGCTTGTATCATGACTGGAGCCTTGGCTCAAACTCACCCTCATCAGCAATTTAAACCAAGATGTGAACAGGGTTAGCTGAGACATCACACTCCTGGTTTTTTGCCTCGCTTGGTGGTGTTGTACCTTCCAGAGCAAAGGATGGATGGTTAGAAGTCATAATATAAACCACTGCTGCAAGGTTTCCAGGTATCTTGTTTCAAGTAACGATCCTCTGCGAAAACTCTAGCTACGTTTGTAAATAATTGTTCTGATATTTATTTCTATTCTTTCTCTCCTTAAAAAAAAGGGAAAAAAAAATCAATTATAGTTGAGACTATTGTCCCAAAGTTCCAAAATAAGTCAGTGGATTTTCCTGAGGAAATGAGCCGAGGCTGTTGCTGCTCAGATGACATCTCAGCACACAACAGGGTGTCAGAACATTAAAAAAATGAGGTATTAAACACCAATACTGTTTGTGTAGAATCTATAAGTAGCTAGCAGAGCTGAGCTGCAATGTAACGTAATATATTAGGTCGTTCGTCTCCTAGTAATAGCATGATAATTGTGATAACGTCAGAAATTACTACCATTTTTTGCTGAGAAATTGCTTGTTAGCATCCTCATGTTTAAATAGGCCTGTGGTAGTTCTGAAATTATTTACAGGACTATTTGGAAGCTTCCCTGTATTTAACTTGCCAAATTCTACCTTAAAAAAAGCTTTGTGTGTGTGTGTGGGGGGAAATCCTTGGTTGTATCTTACCTGTGCTGAGTTGCCCTTCATACACCTTCCCAGGGTTTTGCAGACGTCTGTAATATTGAGCAGGGTTTTTTTTTTCACAGAATCACAGAATTATTGAGGCTGGAAAAGACCTCTGAGATCCTCGAGTCCAGTCCAGTTCCTCTTTGTAGTGTCTATATTATAAAGATCTGGTAGCTTGTCTTGTACAATGTGACTGCGGAGGAAAAAAAAAGGTATTAATGACTCATAAGAACTAATCTGTTGTTAGTGCAGCTCATCTCTTGTGTTTTTCCCTCTGTCATGATCAGAGGGTATGCTCTGGTTGTTGCCATCAAATGTTGGATTATCAAACTGCAGCGTTTGGAGTTGATGGACAAAGATGGTTTGAGAACCTCCTTGTGTCTGAGTGAAGATTGAAATCGTCTGTGAAAACAGGTCCCACCCAGGAGGTACCTCCCTTCCAGTCCCAAGAGACCCCAAATATTGACTCTTCATCCAGTAGCAACAAAAATATTTCTCCACCAGGAGAATTTCAAAATGCTCGTCCTTGCGGCTGACATTTTGCAGTATGTCCAGAAGGTAAGAAAGTCTAGTTTGGGGAAGATAAAGCTGGAAACGAATTCCAAAGTATTTGTGTTGCTCCTGCCTGTGTCCTTAGGAGATGGTATCTCAGGTAATCAGGTCCTAAATTATTAGAAGCCTGAACACAAACTGCAGGGACACCTGTCAAGCAACCAGTTAGTCAGTGTTCTCTATATCATGAAGACACAAACAACTGTCTCCTCACTGTGCTCTCAGGCTGCAAGTGAAGGAATGATCATTACTGATCACAGAGGGACAGCTTCCTTTTCTTCTTATTAGTGGCATCCACAGACTATTAGGTTATAACTCCGAAAGAGGAATTATCTCTGTATCCTTGTGTGCTTGGCAACCTTTCAGTGGTGTGGTAGTTTACTTAATCTAGCTGAATGGTACAGTCATGTGGAAAGTGTGGAAATTGAGGTGAAGGATCACCAAACAACATTAAAATTGATGTCGAACTCCAGGTTTCCCAGCTTCTGCTTTCTTCCTTCAGTTGACATTGCCAAGAGAAAGCATAACAGAAGTTACTAACGCGATAGAAGTTTCCATTAGATTCCCTTTCAAAAATCAAAATAAGGTCATTCGGAGAATAACCTTTCATACATAAAATGTTAATGACTGCTGAGGTCTGGGCAGGACAGATACGCTCCATTTCCACAGCCTTAGCTTCAGGTTAGCAGAAGTACGTGAAACATCGGCAGCTACAAAATAACTCATTGCCCTACGGGAGCAAAAATGTCCCATATTTTCCAAATTTCATATAAAGTTCATCAATGTTAGGGATAGACCTTTGAAAATGTTCTTTCCGGAACGTTCTTACCATTATCAGTGATATCATTTGAGCAGCTTTACAATCGTGTTAACGAAGACTGGTCCAAACGGCTGTTAGGAAATTATTCATCAGTGAAAGGGAGTGTTGTGGTTTGGCATGTGAGGCTGGCTGATTTTATTGTAGACAATGACATTTCATCTGCAGGATTGTGATCTTTGACTCCCTGTGCTATAGGACTGGTCCTACGAGTCTTGCTTCTCCTCCGCTGGAGGAGACAGGATGGTTTCAACTCTTGGTGCATAAAGAACAGTCAACGCCGTGACGTAGGTGGGGGCAAGGTCAACTGTATTTGCACAGTGTGAGAATCCATGACTGAAAAGCCAAGAGTGTGTTTGCTTGTGTCAGGGGTGACTAAGAAGTGTACAAGGAGACCAGGCACTTCCCAGGAGAAGTTGGACTAGATGACCCTTGAGGTCCTTTCCAACCTGGTATTCTATGATTCTCTAAGAACATTGACTTGGAGTTTGTAATTTGTGCAAAGGTTTTCAACCTCATTGGCCTGAATATCTTGTGGATGTCTGTCCTAACTGCTGTTAAATGCTGGCCCTTCGTGACAACTCGTGAGCCTGAGGTGATAGATGGGCTACAAGAATCTTACTAGTCAGGCTCTTTGAAGGAATCTGTTTGTTAAAAGAGAATTTCATCCCTTGTAAGTGTTTTCAGACTAGTTGGTTTGGGTTATTTTAACGATTCTTGAGACTCCCTGGTTCTTTTTTTTTAAGTTCTTAAACGAATGTATCTATAAAAGGTGGAGAGAGGGAAGGGGCTGACTCCTTTCCAGAATGTATTTCTAATTTAGCAGGACTGAAAGAGCAGTGAGCTTTGGTAGTGCGTGCTCAGCTACAACAACCACGAGACTTTTACACGCTAATAGAAATCACCAGAGACTGCGATGGACACAGGAGCCAGAAATGATGGTGGTAATTTGGCCGCCTGCCGTTCTCTTCCTGCCTTTTGCTAATTTATGTACAGCATTGCGTGATGGTCGTTCGGCAAACAGACAGCTTCATGAATGGCGTCTTTTATTACGAATGTAACTGTCAGATTTTATGTAGGCTCCTTAATTCTAATGCTTACCCCTGATACTCACATGACAAGCACTGTGACCCGTCGCTCTCATCTCCTGGGTTAGGAGAAGCAAAAGGAGTCTTTCTTGTGCGGGTTTAAGGCTTATTGGAATATGTTTCCCTTGAGGGGAAAGCCCACATTCATACAGGACCCAGATAAAACCTCGCATTTTGTTTCCCATCAGAGAGGCAAGAACACTAACTAGATGATCTCTAAGGTCCTTCCCAACCCAAACCATTCTATAATTTTATGACGATCCAGTCCCTGAAGAGTGAGCTGGAGCAGTTTCCCGCATGACAACTGCCAGTGCCTGATGCTGGGTGTGAAAAGAAATGCTCCACGGCGTGGTGACATTGAAAATACGGCGTCTAGAAAGCTGCTGGAGGTAGTCAGCAGCAGCGAGGCAACTTTCTAAGAGCATTAAATGAACAAGTCAAGAGTAAAACATCCATTCAGGGGTGCACTGCGGCGTGGGTGTGGGGAGGGACGGATGGGAAGGGTAAAACCGGTTGAAAGGGAGATAAATGTTCCCAGCGAAAGGGCTCAGTGTGTTTTCAAAGAACAAAAGTAGAAACCCACGTTGGATATATGTCTTATTTTATAGATTTTTTCAGTTGTTACATAACTGAAGCTTTAGCGGTGGAAAACTTGGTGTTTAACAAGCTTTCTCACCTGAATGGTATGTATGCCCCCCTCTTTCTGCAACACACCGGCTAATTTTGCTAATTTCTTCATTACACTTTGCTAATTTCTTCATTTCTACTGCGTTTGGTATTTAAATATCTTCCAGCTTCATGAATTCCAACAAGCATTGGCATGAGTAATGAGTCAAATGTTAGAGCGGCATTATTCTTTGACAGTTCTAAAAGGATTATGTAACGAGAATTTTAAATAATATTTTTGAAATGTGTAATTTAAAAGGTCCTCGTGTTCCGTAAATGGTTTAATTTTTCATACCGTTTAATTGACATTGCAAAAGAATCATTAAGTCAACGATGATTAAACCAGCACTTTTATGGATCAAACTCTCTTTGGGGAGAGATTTAGTCATCGTGAAAGAGATATAGACATACAGTTTGAGGACGCTGCGATAGAAGTGGGGACTGGATAGGCTTTTCAGCAAATCTTTGCCATTGCATCTAACCTGGAACCTCCTTCTAGTCAATCCGTGGCCGAGGCACCTCTAGAGTCAACACTGGAGAGTGTGGAAAAATTCTCTTGTGCCTTTATGCCCTCAAGCTGCACCAGAGGAGGTTTAGAATCATAGAGTCATAGAATCATTGAGGTTGGAAAAGACCCTTGGGATCATCGACTAGCAACCGTCAACCCTACCCTTCAAAGTTCACCCCTAAGCCGTATCCTCCAACACCACATCTAAAAGACCTTTAAACACATCCAGTGATGGTGATTCAACCACCTTCCTGGGCAGCCTATTCTAGTAGCTGTTTAGACTTGACATTAGGAAAAATTTGTTCAGGAAAAGGGTTGCTAGACCTTGGAACAGGCTGCC
>WEIS01020993.1:0-12466 GCA_013389965.1 Todus mexicanus | reverse complement strand
AAGGGAAAAAAAAAAGGGAAAAATATTCAGATGTGTTAAGAGGCAAGGAATGGTTTGTGGAGCTGTTCGAAACCACATCCTGGAGCTAACACAGCCCATGCCTCAATTTCACGGTTTAAGAGAGTAGTGGGGTTTGAAAGACCCGGGTTTAAAACGCTGTTGTGAGGGGGACCAGGGCGCTGGGAACACTCTGCTGCGTCCTACCTTTGGCGGATAAATCCTGCACACTTCGCTGAGGCACCAGATCACCCGGGACTTACCTTGGCTGGGCACAGAAGCGGAGTTGAAAAGATCACACAACTACTAACAGACTATAATTAAGAGGAAAAAAAAATAAGGATTTGTTCTCTCCTCCCCCCAGGGGTGGACTCTTACTCCAATAAAAAGCACCACAAAGAGAGTTTTGCCACCTGAATGATCTGTGCTTCTAAGTTAACTGCACAGGAGCGACTGCTGCCGCTTCTCCTGGAGCCCTTCTAGCGGGGCCTCTCCAGGCTCTAGAAATTAAACATCTTCCCTACAACAAGAGACAGCCAACATCCAGCGCGCAAACTCTACTCACACTGAACCAGAATCCCCGAGAGCGCCAGTTTGAACTTCTCCTTAGCTTCTTCCATCTCCTTCTCGTGAGCGGCTTTCTCGTTCACCAGCCGGCGAATGTGGCTGTTGGCTGACTGGATCATGGAGTAGAAGTTGTTGGCAGTTCTCCTGTTCACTTCTCCGCGCTCTATCCAGGTCAGTAAGGTCTGGATGGCTTCCAGGAACTTGGTGTCATCTGCAGCAAGGGGGACACCTTTACACCGCAGAAGGACGTGGGTCGCAGAACCCTTTCCCTGGCCCTGCTGAGCTGCTCTTTCAAAGGTCAACTCCCTTCAAGAGCTAATTATTGGGATATTATCGGGAGACAGAGCTGTACCAATGCAAGTCTAATGACAAGCCAATGAAGCAAACCACCTGTTGAGGTGCTACGAGAGGAGGATCAACCGCTAGAAACCTACTGGAAAACTCAAACATCTATTGAGATGTGCTCTTTCGTGAAAATATCCCCCAGCTCCAAAACCATCAGGCCACGCACGGGTCTTAGGCTTCAAAGAAGGTCTTAGGACTTAAGCTAGTCATCAAAAATAGGTTGGAAGAAACCGTTGTACTCAAGTATGGGTTTGTTTTCATAGAAAGATGAACAATTCTGGAGAAGATGGTGAGGAGAGGTGCTGTGTGCAGGCCGAGGGCTCGGCCTGAGCAGGCTCTGCAAGGTCTAGGTGGCACCACCAGCTCAGGTCGGCAAGATGACCGCTGGAGAACACCAATCTCTGTCCGTGCCCGACGGAACCACTCACCTTTCAGCTTCTCGGCGACAATGCTGCACTCGTGGTCGGAGTAGTGGACGACGGGAGGCGGGGAGGGCGGTCGGAAGCGCTCCTCCTCCAGCCGCCGGCGATGCCGCTCCTCCCTGGCCAGCATGCGCTGCTTGCACTCCCACTCGTACAGGTCATCCCGAGCCTGGGCAAAATCCACGTGCAGGCGCCCGGTGTCCTTCTTGTCGGTGCTGGAGCCCAGCCTGATGCGATAGCCTGGCAGCAATGACAGCAGGGCTCAGACAGGACAAATCACCCACCCTGTCAGGCTCCAACCCCCCAGCAGTGCCCAGCCCTGGGCCCTACAGAGCCCGAACGCCCCCGAACAGGAGAGCTCAGTGAGAGTTCAGTGCATAGAGAGCAACGCTGGAGAAGGAACCATGGTTAGAGGGCTGGCTGCTCCCTGCTTGCGTTCCACACATGCTAGGGGAGATCTTTCATGGGCTGCTCCTCCTCTAAACACCTCTGGTTCTCAAACAGCGACCCTGCAACTGCGCATAACCTCTCGGGCTGCAGGACTAAGCCCAGCTGACTCTGGCTGCTCCTCACCCCAGTGTTTCACAGAGTTCTGCAGCACCCGAGGTAACAAAGCGTCACTGTCCTTCCTGAGCTGTTCTCATGTATTGAAGCAGCACAAAGAGGTGGGTGGACACAGCATTAGACAGATCTCCCACGTGCCACAAAGCCTGTCACGGTAACTCCAAAGGAGTCGTTAGGTCTGTCCCAGAAGCCCAGGCTGCTGCCTGAGACAGAAACGCACCTACCAGAGAGATAAAGCGCCTTGTCCACCATGAACTCCTCAGCAAAGCGGATGTGGCAGAAGTTCTTCTTGCTCTTGCGAATCGCTATGACCTCCCCACACTGTTCAAACACCTCCATGATGATCTGCTCGGTTCCATTCTCCGGCAGCCCTCCAACAAACACCGTCTTACACCCGGGGGGCCTCTCCCTTGTCGCTGGAGGGGGAAGATCTGAAGAGAGCAAGGGAGAGAAGGCAGACCACGTGAGTTTTGGGGTTGTTAGAGCACGTTCCTCTCATGTGCCCACCTCTGCTGTGAGACAATCAGCCCTTCCAACACGCACCCAGAGACACCACACCGACATCCCCGAGCAGCAGATCCGCAGCACGGCTGAGGTGCTGGACAAACAAGCACATTTACCAGCCTGCTTCTAAGAAGATGATCCCGGGAGCCTGAAGCTCTCCAAATGCTCTCCCCAGCACAAGAAAGGCTCACTGAGCTCCTGTCATAGAACATGAGCAGCACCAGGACCTCAGAACGTTATCGTGGGAGGTGCTACACAAGCTTAGCTTAAAGGATTGTCCCAACATAAGGAATACGTAGAAACACCTGCAGAGGATCCTAAAGGGCAGAAGCTCTGCCGCAGTCTGCAAAGGCTACCAAGCATCAACGTCGAGGGAAGGTTCAAGAACCAAATTTGGACTAAAAAAGATATAACAGATGAACTGAAAGAAAGATAAATTGTCAGACCAGTCGCAGCAAGAGCTCCATTGGAGCTGCTGGGAGCCCACCAGGCTGCGGTGCCATCTGCCGGCACCTTCCTACGAACTCGGTTACAAACTGCTCCTGCAGAGGAAGCGGCTCCTTCCCAGCGAGAGCGCCGCTGCTGAAAACCTTCACCAAGCCCTTGGGTTTCTGTTGGTGATTTCACGGCTGCCCTGGGCTGACACAGACCCAAGGACGTGGGAAACAGTGAGATTTGCCTTCTCCCCCTGCACCAGCACCTCCCTCTCCTCAAACCAGTCACTCCAGGGGAGCGACGGATGAAGCAAGCCGAGCCCACGTCACACCGTGCTAGAGCTACAGCCGCTGCTCCCTCTAAGTTGGCTACGAAACCAGCCCCTGCAGCTCGAGGACACCAGCTCTGCCGACAGCCTGTGTGGGCTCCTGCAAGCCCGAAAAGGGCCAAGATTTGATGAAAGAAAAAGAAAAAAAAGTAACCAAGACAACTTAGAATCTTTCAAGGGAAATTAAGACAAGCACCGAGAAGTGCCTCAGCCAGAAAAATCTCAGGCTCTAAACCCAGGAGTGGCTGCTAAAGACACACCCAGTAGATGTCTGTTCCAACAGCAGTGCTTAAAGGTCTCCCCCAAAGCCAAGAACCGAGATCTCCCACTTATCCCTAACGCAGCTACATTTTGTTGGTCATTTCATCCCCTTCCTCCTTCCCTGCACCAGTCCTGACAGGTAACGATGTTTTTCACAATAAAAGCGAGGAGAAAGGCTCACTCAGCTCACCCGAAGGGGATCCTTGCTCCTCGCCATAGCCTGGGGAGCCCCCACTGCCCGTTTCTTCATTTTCTGCCTCATTTCCAGCAGCCTCTGCTCCCCGTCCATCCCCCCCTGCACACCCGGAGCTCTGGCAGCCCTCAGCACGGAGCACGCTGCCCGAGCCAGCCCATCTCCTCCCAGACCTCATGCCTCTGAAGCTTCAGCTAACCCAGGCAAGAACCACACCGTGAAGATGAGAGCTCAATATCCAGGGACTGGAGACTTTCTTTCCCAGTCCTTATCAACCCAACAACAGAAAAGGCTATTTCAGGAGCTGGCATACACTGATAAGAACAGACTTTTTCTGTTGCTCCAACACCTGCTTGCCACCATCTGGTCCATGGTGACTCACCCGGAGCTGCCACGTCCAGGCAATGCAGCGGCTCTCCTCTCAAATACACTTTTTTATAACACACACAGAAAGAAGACAAGCCATAAATAGAGTTACGTGGGTTAGGTGGGAAGAGAGTGCAGCTCTTGCAGTGGATGATCTCCTTCACAGCAGGCATGTCCGGGGGGATGGGAGGCGGGACGATCCCCAAGCCCGGCATCATGGGGTTGATGGGAGGGATTCCAGTCATCATCCCGAGAGCAGGATCAAAGTCTAAATGGGGGGAGAGAATAAGGGCAGGGGTTTGGAACTGCTTGTTCAGACAGCAAATGGAGCACTCGCCTTGCACGTGCCAGCAGAAACCAGCTGAATAAACAGCAACAACAGAGAGGGAACATCTCAACACCTCCCCTCGAATCCTGGGTTCAGTTCTGGGCCCCTCACTCCCAGGAGGACATTGAGGGACTGGAGTGTATCCGGAGAAGGGAAAAAAATTTCTTGCCCACTGTCAAGGGCTCCCCAGGCCTGGCCCAGGCTGCCCAGGGCAGAGGTGGAGTCCCCCTGATCCCTGGAGGGGTTTCCAAGCCGTGGAGATGTGCTGCTGAGGGACACGGGGCAGTGGTGCCCTGGCAGGGCTGGGGGAACGAGTGGACTCCATGAGCTTAAAGGTCTTTTCCAACTCAAACGATTCTGTGACTCCCTGACCACACACGTCGCAGGGTTGGGCTCAGCTCACGTACCAGGCAGGAGGGGCTGTCCTGTCATCCCCATGGGAGCCATCCCCAGGTTGTTCATCGCGGTGGCCCAGGCAGTTGGGTCTGACATTGGCAGGCCCATCGGAATGGAGTCGAGGTTTAGATTTGCGCCACCATCTGCTGAGAGGAACACAAGCGGTGAAGAGCCTCGTGCCTCTCTGAACCCCCGGGCAGGGCCCAGCCCCAGCCCCGCTCGCTCACCCGCAGGAACGTTTGCTTTCTTCCTCTTCTTGCCCGGCTCGCTTCCATCCTCAGCCAGGCTCTGCGACACCGGCGGGCCGGCAGCGCTGCCCAGCGCCAGGGGTTTGCTGCTGCCGGCGGGATCGAAGGACAGAGGGTTCAAGCCTAAAAGAGAAAACACACACGCGGAGACTTCCTTTAAATCGGTTTGTGATGCTTCAGGATCACAGGGCTAAGAGAAACGCCCAGTCCCAGGGACCGGCTGCCCTTCAGGCCCCTGGGAGAGCTGTCCCCGCTGGCTCCTGTCCCCAGCCACACCTGACCCTGACGTTCCACTGAGAGCCCTTGAAATGTGACTCACAGGATGAATCCCAACACCCGCACAACTCAAACTGCTCTGCCCAGAGCCCAGGGGGCACCTCCCCTGCGCTCCACAGAACCACACGCCTGCAAACCCAGGTGCTTTTCCTATTCCTTTCACACATTTTCAGTAGTTACTGAAGTTCCATCCAACGTGTGTCACCAGTTGTGAATTCACCTGGAATTATTTACTAGGAAAAAAACCCCAAGGCAGGTCTCAGGTGATCTTCACCAACAGAAGGTGTTATTGTGGGTTTTGTTCAAGGCGTCTGGCAAGCGGGTGTCCCCGTCACAGCCAAGGCAATATCCAGCTGGACTTATCTCGGGCTCAGCAAACACACCCTGAACAGGTAGTGGCGGGAGGGAAAAAAAAAAAACCCAAACAAATCCTTTTTGTGAACCCCTTCAAAGCGCCAAAACCAGCTGCACTTCTGCTAGGGCAGGAGCTGTGCTCAGGGGGAACAGGCAGAGCCTTAGGAGCGCTACAAATGCCAATCGCGTCCTCGCAACGCACCGAGGGGCGGAGGGGCCGGTACCAACCCTCCCTCCAGACACGCGGCCACGTCGCCAGCTCCGTTCCAGAGCATTCTGCTTCCGAGAAGCCGCTATCAACACGCCGCTGGGTAAGGCCGTAAATAGACAGGAGGGTGGATCCCGAGAGCCCCCAGGGGCTCTGCTCTGAGCTACTGAAAGGTGAGAACGCAAGAAGCAGCCAAAGACATCGGGAGGGTTCGGCTGGCAACAACAATAGTCACGCCCGACCGTGCCGGACGCCCACGATGCTGCGTCTGAAATACCCCAAAGTCAAAATATCACCGAGGTCAGCTCAGGAAAACCAACCTCGGTGCAGCAGCAGGTTAAAAATAGAGAGAGGTCGTGCACAGGAGAGAGACCAGGAGGACAGGAAAGGGGCAATTTAAGGTTTGCCTCCGTTAGTGGGGGGAAAAGATGACATTAAACGTGGACGCGTGAACCAACACCTCGTGTCCACACAGGCCGCTCGGGTGACCACTTTCCAACCCGCCGCAGAGCACCGGCGGCTGCACGCTCCAGTTATCACCCCCATGACTTAGGCCAGGGCGCTGGGCCGTGCTCTGCGCTGCATGAGGAGCGCTCAGATGATGCTTCGGCGCCAGGGAAGTTGCTGGGATGGGGGCACAGCTGCCTCTGGCAGAGCTGAGCTAACGACGAGCGACAAATAACTCGCCTTCTTTGCAAAAAATCAGCGTTACGTTATTTTGGAAACCAGAAACCAGCTTTCTTAGCTGCAGGACAAACAGCAGGGTCTGCAGGAGGCGCAAGGCAGTACCCTGCCTGTCAGGCCAGGAGAAAGCGCCTCAACCAAGCCAGCAGCTCATGCCAGGCTGGGCAGGAGGCTCCCAGCTGCCTTACGCACACCCCTGCCAGCCCGAGACCTCCCCCTGCACCCCTGCCAGCCTCTCCCTGAACCCCTGCCAGCCCAAGACCTCCCCTTGCACCCCTGCCAGCCCCATCAGCCTCCCCTTGCACCCCTGCCAGCCCCATCAGCCTCCCCCTGCCAGCCCGGCATCCCTCCTGTGATCAGATTCTGCTCACACCCTGGGCAGAAATTAATACAGCTCCTGGGAAGTGGATAATGTTCTGCTCGGATTAGAATGTCCAAGCTGCTCGCAGAAGGCTCCAACTCTAATCTGACAGACAGAGGAAGGAGTGAAAACAGACCTAGAAATCATGGGATCATAGATTAGCTTTGGTTAGCCAGCGGCGTCTGTCCCGCTTTCAACGCACAGATCATTCAGAGGAGATGCAGAAAAGGAGAAGAGCCCATGGCAACGGAGAACTGAGCAGTGATTAATAAGTACTTGTTTCTCTTCTGATTTCTGCCTGAAAACCTCCAGACCTCAGGCACTCACTGTGCCAAAGGCAGCGACCTGGGGAGCAACTGCAAAAGGCGAGGCGGTTGGTTGGCGGAGCTCATCGAGCCCTGTGAAAAGCCCAGGAGGGCAGCTCAGTAATTAAAAGCATTCCTGAAGAATTCTCCAGCTTATCTCCCGCACCGTAAGATCAACCTGCTCATGACAACTTATTTAACCAGCTGGTGAGGAGCAGAGGGGAAGGGGAGGCTGGTGCAGCGAGTCAAACACTCTTGGACAGTGGTGAGCAGACACACGCTGTCCCAAAGCTCCCCTGGGGTCATCTCAACCCGGGGTGATCAGCAGCAGCCAGCTAAGCCCACAGCACAGCTTCTCCCTGGCATTATATGTCACTAAGAAGAGACGGAGCAAGGAAATCTCCAATCTTCTCACCTCATTGTCTCCCTCCCTGGCCGATCCAGCACTTTCAGGGCTGCTCTAAGAACCTGAGGGATCTGCTCTGCGGCCAGAGGGAACCAGCAGCAAACAGGAGCTGCTGAGCATGTCTGAGGACCAGCTTGGACAACATCCTCCTAAAGGGCATAGCAAAGTTCTTAACAGGACCGGCTGCCCGTGAGGATGAAGCTCATCATGTGCAAGAGGGTGAGGTGGTTGCGAACATCAACCTGACGAGGAACACGGAGACTTCAGTTCACCTCACGGCACCTGAACCTGCCTGGTGGCCGCCCACAAAGTTGAGACCTTCAGAGGAGGAGCCGCAGCAGAAAAGGCTGCGGCAAAGCGAGAGCCGGTTCTTCGGCAGGACCTGCAGCCACCAGAGCAGCCACACGAGCTTTTCTTTGGCAGTCACTTCACTCAAAGCCAGCAAGAAAAGGCCCATTGCAGAGTGAAAACTGACAGATGACCAGGACCTGACTACCAGCAGCACCTCCCAGCCAGCAGCAGCAGCAGGTTGCTGTAGGAGGTCTTCACCTCTGGAAAGAGCTGCTGAGCGGTGTCTTACAGGAGGAGACGCGGCAGTTTCCCCCCTGTGCTAAACAGGACTGACGCTGCATGGCCCCATCAGCCCAGCCCAGAGGGATCGATCGGGCCTGGGCTGCTGCTATAAACGGCTCCAGCTCCCTCAGCACACGGTGCGAGACGGGGAAGATCTCAATGTTCCAAGCATAAATCACGGGAAGCCTCTGCCCTTGCCGGGTGTCGTGCCAGACCCTGGACAGGCCTTTATTTTCCAACGGCTAGTTCCTGCTCACGGAGCTCAGCCACTTGCCTTCAGGACCAGGAGAACACCAGAAATCAGTAACAGCTCACCACACAAAGGGCCAGGCTCCGTTTTCCCTTGACGAGAGCCCAACCACACTTTAACCCACTTTTACCCCAACGGTGGGTTTGCGAGCTCACCACGCAGGGGGGACATCAGCCCCCAGCGGCGCTGCTGCTTCCAGATTGCTGCAAAATCCTCCCTGCTGGGTTTCCTCACATTCAACCAAGCACCAAGAGGAGCTCCGACCACAAGCCGAGCGCGGCTTTAGGGGCAGGAACCAGCGTGGCTGGAGCTGGGCGAGGGAAGCGATGGCTCCGACAGCAGCCTCGCGCTGCCGCCCGTCGGACGCTCAGATGGGTTTGTTGATGTCCCGCTGGTTCGGGAGCAGCAGGTACACAAACCCCTGCCCGTAACTCCGCGAGAAGCCGCAGGTACTCCGACCCTTCCTCATCCCTAAAAGCACTTTAATGATACATTTCAGAAGCCTGTGTAGATTGTGCCCACTCATCAGCTCCCCTCTTAGCCCGTGAGGAGGAACCTCAGCAATGGGCTGACACAGGCTTTGCTATAAATACGGATTTACCTTTTGCCAGCGCTGGCAAATAAACAAAACGAGCATTGCCCAGCCTGAACGGGGGCTCTTGTCTTCTCCGCACATTTAGAAACAACCTGGATGCCAGGACACGATCCGCCATCTGCTCCCAGAGTGCGGGGTTCAGGCTCCAGAGAAATGTGCTTTAGAGGAACCCGAGGCACGGAGGATCTGCGGCGATCGATTGGAAAACACGAGAGACAGCGAGCGAGGGAAGGAGAGACGGTACCGAGACTTTGGAGCTGCGTTTTGATACCGACCATTTGCTTTGGGAGACTGGTTCCCAGGTGCCAAAAGCAGTTGCTGAGCTCGTGCGCTGTTTTCTACTGCACTCCCAGTTCAAGGGTCGTGGTTTGAGCTACGTATCATAATACACGATCACCAGTTTGACCCCGGAGCTGGCTACACGCACTGGGGGGACCCACGGACTTCTGACAGCTCCTTCTGTCGCTTCCACACACTGCCATCCCCTAACGACCCTAACGTCGTCAGCATTGAGCACTCCCAAGAGAAGCAGACATAGGTGCCGTTACCTGCGTACTGCACGAGGAACATGGCGAGATGCTGACCGTACCCCAGGATTTCCTCCAGCTCTCCTGCCGCTCTGGATCTGTTCCAAAGCCGGGGGCCGGGGTCGAGCCCCACGTTCAGCACGGCTCCACGCGAGTCTCCGAGCTCCAGCTCTGAGACCAAAAGGAAAGTTGGGTCCTAACGACAGCAAAAGCGCCACCGCCGCGGGCGGGCAGCGGCGACCCGGGCATCGGAGCACAGGTCGGGGCCGGAGCTGGCACGGGGCAGCCGCACTTGTCCCCATCAGTCTGCGGTGAGTGACACCGCGGGGCGGGTTCGGGCCGCCGGGGACGGAGGTGGCCGAGCAGGTGGAGCAGCGATTAGCAGCGAGCCCATCTGCACCGGAGGGATCGCGGGCGGCAGCGCTGGCACGGCGGAATAACCCTGTTTGCATGCCTGGGATTAGCGGCCTCTGCACCGGAAGATTAAGTGCGGGTAATCCCTCATGGCAAGAGGCACAGCGCGCGCCTCCCGGCTTCGGGAAGCTCCCGCTCGAAGGAAACGTGAACTTGAGCTAATTATTCTAGCAGGGTGCTCTCGAAAAAAACAGAGACACAAAGAGTCCCTTTCTGCTTTGGCCCTGGAAACAGAGCGCTCAGCGATGCCGACGGGCTCGCCGCAGGACGGCGGCTCCTCAAACATGAACCCACCGCCGAGCTTCGAGCGCGCCCCGAGAGCAAGAGCGGCCGCTTCGAAACCACTGCGCGGAAGCTGCCTTTTCAGAAAGGCAGGAGAAGAAACCTGCCTGGCAAAGGGAGGCTGGGATAACTGCGCGGACCTAGCGGGGAAGAAAAGGGAAGAAAAGGTGAAAACAGAGAGGGGGGTCCCAAAGAAAACCCCAGCAATCCAGATCACTGGAAAACCCGAGCACAAGAGCCTGGATGGACGATGGGTGAGAGCTGCCCCCAGATGGGACTCTCGCCGAGGGGCAGCGCCAGGAGCTGAACGGCTTTGTCCTGGCACTGGGCGCACGGGCAGGCGCCACACGGGACAGACACGCTGGCACCGGGAGAATGTCAGCAGAAAAGTTGGGGATTAGGGGAGAAATCTCACACCATCTTCGGAAGGTGCCCGAGATGCCTCTCCAGCAACACCTTATCTTTGAAATCACTCGGACGTTGAACTGCAGCCTTTCCACGAGCTCAAGTCACCCGCACCAAAAACATGACCTTCAGCTCGGAAACCCGACCTCCGGCGGAGCTTTCAACAGCTCCGAGCAGGGGGCTTTTTAATGAGACGTTACGAAATCCCTCAACGAAAGTGTTAAGGAAGGTAAAAGCCAACCAGTTAGCGTCCAGGGTGGGAACAGGGAACAGGAGAGAGCGACTGGAGCGAGCTGGACGAAGCCCAGGCTGCCTCGGCGCGAGTCACCCAGCACCTCGCGGCTCCGCTGTGACGCTCTGCGGGCCGGGAAAACACGGCGCCCCGTTATTGCAGCTGTGCAAGGGAAGCACGAGGGAGCTGGACAGGGCGTGGGCTAAGGAGTCACCTGCCCAAGGACTAATGCGTGTGCGACACGGAAGAGCGGCAGCACGACCCGACCATACGTTGCTGGCAACGGCCGGACCTCGCACATGCGGCCGGAACGTGAGCGAAGCGATTCAGACAGTAAGAAACGCATCAAGGAGCTGGGTGAAGGCGCTAAACAAACGTCCGCGCGCACAGACGTGACTCACAGGCAAAGGATCTCTGCGGAGCGGGGCTGTGGGTGAGCTGCAGCCCACCGGCAGCCCCCGTGACTGGTACCGGCGTGCGCGAACCCAACGGTGCCGTCTACGCGCGGTCTGGCTGCCGCAGAACGGAGCCGGCATGAGCCGAGGTGCCCCGAGCAGGGTTTGGAGAGAGAACCCACCCAGTCACACCCACCCAGCCGGCGAGGAGCTGCTGCCGCCTTCGCCGGAGAATCATTTAGGCTGGAAAAGCCCCTCAGGATGACGGAGCGCAGCCGCTAACCCAGCGCTGCCGGTGACAGCGACGGCAACTCACCCGCAGGAGGCATTCTGGAAAAGCAGCACCTGTGTTCATTCACACGTGGTTGGCCAAAGCAGGGCGAAGGAAATAAATAAAGAACCGATTCCTAAAAATCCACTTATTCAATAAAAAGTGCAACAGATTGAGCCACCGGCGGGCTCAGGTGGCTTTGAGAGGTCTTACCAACCCTTCCGAACATCGGCCGGGCAGAGCAGGAGCCCCCAAAGCTCCGTCTGCTCCTTCCCGACCGATTAACGAGGAGCAGCACCCGAACCCCAGCTCTGCAAAGACGAGACTCGGCCAAGCGTCGCAGGCAGCAAGACCCGCAAACCCACCCTGCAGCCGCCCCGCAGCCGCCCCTCCACCCCTCCGCTCCGTCATTTCTCCCACCGCCCCACGATGGTTTAGTCACCGCCGAAGCCAAGAGGCCGCCTGGAGATGCCCCCGTGGAACGAACCTTTCGGAAGGGGCTGCCCAGCACGCCCGGGGCTCAGCACCGCCTGTCCCGGTACCCCCGGAGTACTGGGCGTGGCTCAACACCGGCTGTCCCGGTACCCCCAGGGCTCCACACCGCCTGCCCCGGTACCCCCGGAGTACCGGGTGTCGCTCAGCACCGCCTGTCCCGGTACCCACGGGGCAGGGGGGGTGGCTCAGCCCGGGGAGAGCCTGCGGCTGCCGGTGAGGCCGCCCCAGGAGACAACCGGGGTTTGCCCGGTGGCCTCGGGCGGAGACACCCCCGTGTGGGGACCTGCCGAACCGGCACCGGGGACAAACCGGAGCCGGTGCTCCACTCACCACGGGCTTCAACCGGGGCCGGGCCGCGCTGCCCGGGCACAGCGAGGCCCTGAGAGCCCAGGGTCCGCTTCCCGGGATCCGCTCCCAGGATCCGCTCCCTGGGCTGGCTCCGCACGCCCCGCCCGGCCCCGGTGCGGCCTGGCCTGGCC
>WEIS01020991.1:59645-76175 GCA_013389965.1 Todus mexicanus | reverse complement strand
GGGGCTCATGCATTGCTGCAGACTCCTCGTTGGCTTTGAGGCGTGAACCCTCTTGAGTCGTGAAGGGCTGCACCCAAACCTCATGAGCTGTACGAGTGGTGGGCAGTGACCTAGGGATACGTGATCTGCTTGTGGGTTTTACAGAGATCTTAAACATCTTCTTGAAGATCTTCTGCAATATGAAAGTTGTCACTTTGTGCCTGGGGGGGGAGGGGCTCAGGGGGGTTTCCTGAACCGCCTCAAAGCAGAGAAAAACACAATAATCTCGAGCATGCAGAGAGGGAACTGCCCCGTGGGGCTGAGCACCCCAAGCATGTGTGTTGTGTGGTGAGTGGAGCAGGGGGCAAGTCCGCGTCCAGGGCCCTCACCTGTGCTGTGGGGATCCCCAGGGTGCCCCAGAGCCCTGCAGGGTGGCCCGAGCATGGGTTAGGGCTGTCCTGACTCTAATTCAGAAGCAAACAGGGCAACGTTATTTTGAGGTGACCTTGGGACAGGTCAAGTAGGAGGATGCTGTGATGACACCGGTGCTGCTTTTCCTCTCAGGGAGCTGAGCTGGCTCTGGCTGGGATTTCGCAGCAGGATCTCTGCGATGGCCCTGTGTGGCAGGGGATCGTGCTGGCATCGTCCCCTCAGGAGAGGCTTCGAGGTGCTGTTGCACCATGGCAAGCACAGGGCTGCTGTTTGGGTTCTACTCCTGGTTCCGTCCTGCTCAGTGAGGACCAAAGGGTCTGTGCTCCCCAGGCGTTGCCTTTCCCAAGCGTGCGTTTGCCCCTCGTCCTACAAGAATAGATTTTTTTCGCAGTGCGTTTTCAAACAGAAGAGCGTCAGGGCAGGCTGTGGTTGTCACTGCCTACCTGTAGCAGAGCACGAGGTGACAGGACCTGGGATCCTGTGGTGGATGCAGCAGAAACCCGGCGAGCATCACCTCTGCGGCCCCTGGTCCTGTGTGCACTCGTCCTGTGATACCAAAGCTGGTTTTATCTTTGGGCTCATGGTAGCGGAAACCACGGCCATTAATTCTCCTGCCTCTGAATTTAGGCTGTGTGGTGCTCGGTGAAATCGGGCTGTCCTCCTTCCTGCCCCCTCCCAAGCCCCCAAACCAGGGGTAAATAACAGCAGAGCCATAATTACTCCTCTGTAGTTTACTTTGACAAAAATGCCCTAAACCGAAGACTAACGTGATTATAGATGATGCATTTTTCAATTAGCCTTTGTTAAACGCTCTTAATAAGATTAATAACCTATAGTAAGGATGTCAGTAAGCTCATCTCCATAATTTTGGGGATCAGCTTTTCCACCTGGTAGCAGCGAGCCTTTCCCTGCGCAGCCTCGCCGGGCTCGGGAGCAAAGTTACCGCAGTGGGATTTGATTTCCTGAGAGCACAGAGGGCACGTTTCTGCTCTCCCTTTGGCAGCCGCTGCTCGAACGCTGCCTGTAGACCCGGCTCAAAGCGCCAGTAAACTTGGCGCAGCCCAGGACTTCCCAAAGTTGCTGCGCAGCAAAATTTTTCTCTCGAAAAAGCTCATTTTGTATTACCTGGGCTGGCGTCGGTGACCCCGTTCTGAACTGAATGATAAATCGTGCAAGAAGCTTGCTTTCCTGCTCTCTTTTAAAACGTGCGACACAGCAGCGACTAGTGTTAATGTATAAAATTAATTGCCCCGGTGAGACATTTTCTTCCAAAAAAGTAATAATAGTCAGGATTTAGCCTCGCGAATGTGAAAACCCTCTGGTATACTAATAAAATGAAAAGGTTTTGCAAAATAATATCCCAAATAATTGGGTTCCCTCTACCAAAGGACCCCATGTTGTTTCTCTTAAGCAATATATATAAAAAAAATTATGATTGTTCCTTTGGACTTAATAAAACATAATTGGAAAAAAAAAAAAATCTTTAAAGGAAGCGTAAGGTAATCGCTTTCGCTTTTGCCAATCAGATTGATGTTGCTTTCCCTCTTCCATCCTCCTTGTAAGGTGAAGAAGTCTTTAATGCATTTGAATCATTCAGGAGGCAGGGGGAAAAAAAAAAAAAGAGAGGGAGAAAAAAGAGCCAACCAGCTTTTTTTCTCTTTTTATTTACAAATGGAATCGCAATGTTTATTTGTGGTGCTAACGCACCCGCTCGCAGCTCCCTTTGCTTTGAAGGACTGGCTGCTTTGGCGTTGGGGATTTTTTTTTATTGATTTTTTTTTTTGGTTGTTGATGACGGTTTGGAGGGGGGGATTTTTGGTCTTGACAATTTGTTATTATTATTATTTATCTTTTTTCGGCGCGTTTGACCGTTCAAACTTTTGAATGGCCTCGGCTTGTAAATCCAGTGCCCGTCGCCCCCTCCTCCCGCTCCCCAGAAACTGCATGCTCCTACTGCGCTGCATTCATAATCAAATTAGTGCGCTGTGAATAGGTTAAAAAAACTGTTATCCAGCCGCTGCCACGAAAGATATTTTAGCCCACTCCCCACAAAGCCCTCCCTTCTCTGCTCCCCCTCCCTGCCTTTTTTTTTTCTTCCCCTCTTCCCTACGTGAGGCATAAAGACATCGACGCGGACAGAAAGATCTTTACCTTACTTCTCCTCTGCAATCTTAGCCTCGATTTATATCGCGCCCCCCCTCCCCAACACACACCCAACGTAACAAAACAAAAGTAAATTCTCCAGAAATGAGCTGCTCGTGGGGGGAAAAAAGGGGCTGCAGGGGGGGAGTTTTGAAGGGGGGTGGGAAGCCGGTGGGCTGCTGCGCACGAGATGCTACGGGGAGACAGCGCTGGAGATAGTTGTCCCAGCTACGAGATAAAAGCTACATTACATGAAATTAATGGAGGCTGTCTGAGACATACATGAATCACTGTTTCAACACTAAGAAACCAGCACAAAAGAATAAAGAAATCTGAGTACTAACTATATCTTCAAAGGTCTCCTATTTACCCAGCTATACCGGGTACTGACACAAGTGGGGGGAAAATATAAGAAAAAAGCACTGCTGTGATCGAATGAATGAGACCATATGAGCTATATTGGTGCCGTATGCATTCTATTTAGCTGATATCAAACACAGTTTAATGAAAGTTAAATAGTTTCTGAGGAGTGCATGAGCTGGAACAGATTAGATTCCACCGAGGGGTCTGTCAGCATATTGTTGCTCACATGTATTCCCTGCTCAGAGCTGCCACAATTCCAGCACTCCATTAGCAATACACAAAAGACTTATGCAGATAGCGGGCATAAGCACGTACCGCCATGTTGGGAAATAAGAAAAAAAAAAAAGGGAAAGAAAAAAAAAGAGAAAAAAAAAAAGGAAAAAAAAAAAGAGAAGAGGGGAAAAAAAAAAGCCCCAACCCAGATGAAGGTTTTGTTCGGCGCGTTCATCTGAAAATAGATCTCTGTAATTCGAAAGTGATAAGAATAGATGGAGAAAAGCAGAAGTGGGGGCTGCAAGAAAAATAAAATTAAAAAAAAAAAAAGAGAGAGAAAAAAAAGAGGAGAAATATGTAAACTACCTTCAAAGAGCAGATATTGCACCAAGTATATAATGAGGTTTTGATCTTTCAGGGGACAATGACATGGGTGAATGCCGTGCCCTTTTGATCTGCAAGTTACATCTGGTCTTAAAGGCACAGTGGTTCCCGTGGCCTCTCTCCCCTAGAAGTTGGAGATGCTTTTTGGAGAACAGGGGGGGAGGTAAAGAAATCTTCCTGCAAAACAACATCTCTGAGGCTTCTCCGTCTTATTTTAAGATGCAGAATTCGTCCCAGAAATACCGCCGGACAGCCTGTGTGCCTGGTACAATCGCTGTCACTGAAACTAACAGGAATTGAGATTAATTTTTATCACTTCAGAGGATTTTTATTCCTCTCCCTGGGAATAAAAAAAAAAAGAAATAAAGAATTAAAAAAATCCTCCTTCTCAGAGATGTCTGTTTTAAAATTAGGAGTAGGATAAGGCTGGTGGGGGTATTTAGATATCAGATGGCAATTGCTCAGTGATTATTGCGTTTTGATTTAATCTGACAGAACTGATTTTGCACCATGAAATCTGTATTTTCACAGGAAAATAGGAGTTGCCATACTGGAACAGACCATTTGTCCACCCGGCCCAGCACGCTGCGCGCGCCTGGACCCAGGCGTGGGGGGAGCAAACGCCTCCCCCTGCGCTTGCACCCCTTGCAGTTATTTATTATTTATCGCGGGGAGCAGGGCAGGATTTCTCCTTGCTGCTGACTGTCACTTTACACCCTACGGCACCAGGATTGCTTTCCCCTGAAACTTTTCTTTCTTTCTTTTTTTTTTTTTTTTTTAAACCAGCCACGAATATTATTATGATTATTATTTCTGCCCACGGAAACGCTGCAAACTCTTTTTTGGAGCGTGTCTGTCAGCAGCGGCGCTCACCCTGGACATTTCCATCCGGTGATGGGGATGTCACTCAGGTGCGGGAGGGCAGATGGTCCCCCCGTGCCAAAGCCTCCCCACCCACCTCTTCCCTAATTCAGTCAAAGAAAAGGGGGCACAAGCAGAAACATGATCATTTGTCCGGGTGTCTCTCTCTGTGGCTGGGAGCTTGCCTTATTAATATTAGCCGGGCTGGGAGCGCGCAGTGTTTCCTCAGGCATCTCTTCTGAGTCATTTTATCATTATTCATAGGGATAAAAATGGCCCAAACTGAGGATGCTGAGGATCCATTTAGGGTTGCCTGTCAGATCCACTAAGGTAATTGGCTCCATTTCTTCATTCCCATTCTAAATTAAAATAATTTTATTAAGTGGTACAGTCGGTGTTTCACCTGTGTCACCAGCTGCCTATTAGAGGCAGAAAGGGCTTTTCCACATTATTTCTGTCTGTTCTTATAACATTATGTCATCCTATTCAGCGTTGCGCCGTGTCACAGGTTGCGCGGTCTCGTGCACTTAGGCCCAATGGTTACAAAATGCAGGTCCAAGATGCCCTTTGCAAGGTGGGGGCAAAAGTCAAATGCACCTGACTGTTCCAGCTCTGCTCACTGTGTCCCAGATATGATCCCCACGGCGGCAAAAATGACCGTATAACTGCGAGCGGGGTCCGTGGCGTAATTAAAAACGTACTAGTAACGAAAACGATGAAGCGGTGAGAGCGGTGAGGTTCCCAGCAACAGTATTTGGAAGGGAAGAGCTGGTTTTAAAGCTGGACTGCCTGGGGCTGGGAGGGAAACTTGTGAATGGGTTTCTGTGGAGGGAAAAACCTGTAATGCGACTGGTCCCCGCAGGTAGCGGCTCCTGATGGTCCTGGTGATGGTACTAATGTGGTGCTAAAGGATAGGAGGCTGGCTAAACATATTTGGGGTTGGTTTTGTCTTCAGAGCAGGATGGTTATTCCTGAGAGGGATCTGGCTGGGGTCAGTAATTGTGCTTTAAAGAAGTAGGAACCGAGGAGAAGCTCAAAAGCACCGCGACGAAGGCATTTGGTGTCCAAATACAGGACTTACAGCTCCCAGATTCATGTTTGGAGCATCCAGCTGTGTTGGTCAAGGATGGGGTCCGCAATTCCAGCAGTGGTGTTTGCATCCAAGCTTTAAATGCAGCGTTTAATATCTCCAGTCTGTGTCAGCGCAGGTAGATAGATAAGTACACATAGGAGCACCCATCTGAATTAGACAGCTTGGGGTTGGAGACTCGGTGACTGAGATCCCTCCATCCCACCAGGGCAGTGGAACTGGGAGCAGGTACAGCAGCAGAAGAAACATCCGAGAAAAGTGCTGATGGATCTTTTATTTTAGCCTTCCCATAAACCACTAGCTACCAGCAAGGTGGAAGTTTCCAGGAGCAGCTAACGTGAGCTGTGCAGTGAGAAAAGGTCACTTGTCCAACGGACAAAGTCGTTTCTGTCCAGAAAAAGGTGCAGCTGCACAATAACATTCCTTGTGGTGAGATAGGGAAGGAGGGGGGGTGGGGGTGGGAAAGGCGTGTTTGTTCAGTTTTTCAGGGATCTTGCAACTGTTTTTCTTCAACCTGCAGGTGGCATTAGCACTAAAAATGGATTTTTCTTTCTTTCTTGAAAAGTGTTTAGCAATGAAATGAAGAAAGCTGCAAGGGGATCTGTAGTAGGACTGCGTGCTTGGAGTTAGTCATGCTAACTGCAGATGGCATTTTTGCATGTTTTATAAGGCAGGGATATACAAATGTTTTAGCACCCTGAAATATAATATATTAAGTTTCCGGAAGCAGGCGGGCTGGTAGGACCAGAGGAGCCTGAGCTTACGCTAAATCTGTGCAACTGTGAATGAGCTGTGCCGCGCTCGGAGCAGCGCTCGCTGCCGGCGACGTGGGGCTGACACCTGTCCATCACTGTGTCACCTCCAGCCAGGCAGCACCTCAAGCTGGGAGCTCATCCCCAGCCCTCAACAAAGGATGGTTTTGGATGCCCCAAACTGTCAAGGAGGTATTTATTGTAGGTTCCCATTAAAATCATGGGAGAACTCCGTTAGAGCTGAGCGGAGCAGGATCAGACCCTCCTGCTCGAAGAGGAGCACTGGGGAAGTGCTGCAGCCTTTGACTGCTCAGTGTCTTGGGCTCTTTGACTGGGAAATGGAGAATAATAATAATAGTACCTGCTTGTCTTCTCTGCTTGTCATGGGGGGGACTGGAAATGTTAATTTGTGCTGGAACAGGGTTTAGAATATGAAAGATTATTTTCCACCACCCCTTATTTTTTGTGTGGATTTATGTCAGGAATGGAAATGAGCTCCTGTTTTAAATTGTAAAATCCATCCTGAGCCCTAACACTAATGCCTCCGTCTTTCCAAAACATCGATCTGCCCCACGGGGCACAATCCCAGCACAGTTCCCTCCAGCGAGGCTGGAACCTCCTTTCACCTTGTCCCAGGGAGGTGAAAATGAGCCGTTTATGGCCACAGTCATCCAGATTTGAGTTTGCAGCCAGGAAAAGTCCACTCTGGTTGCACAAGGAGAGCAAACCTGGAAGAACGAAGCCAAGCAAAGGTGGAGCTGGGTCAGTCTTTATCCTGCTGCCCAGCTTTNTTTTTTCCTTTATCTTTTTTTTTTTTTTTGCTTTTTAAGTGAACCATTTTGTTACTGGGAAGTGCTAATTTGTGAAAGCAAAACAACTGCAGGCAAAGGGTGCGCTTTGACAAATTTCCCATATTGAGGAGGGGCGGGGAGAAGCATGAAAAAGAGGAGAAAATAAATGTAGAACGATTGCAATGTCATGGGGGGTAAGTGGTACGTTTGAGACAGGGGCTAAATCACTGCTAAATCACTGCAGGCAGAATTGATGTGAGACTGGAGCACACTGAGAACTGGGCAGGGGCATAAACCTAATTGATTTGAGGCTGGAGCAGGGAGTTAATTGGGGGCCAGGGTGGAACAGTAACTAACGTAGCGCTGTGATAGCCAAAAGCATATCTCACTCTGCGCCGGTCACAGCCGTGGTCCTGCCTGTGCGGGGTGTGAATGCTGGGAGCCGGGGAATCACCTTGTTAGCTCAGACCGAGCTCAGACCGCGATTTCGTTGTCGTGGTTAGAGGCCGAACTCCTGTTTGGCGATGGGCTCGAGGATGTTTCGAGCTCCCCCGCAAATGCTCTCTGTCGCAATGGACCTCGGGAGAGGGATGCCTCACAGCGTGGCTCAGCAGCTCTTGTCATCCCCAGCGTTGTTTTGGCTGGGGAAAGGGAGGAGCCGTTGGCTGCCAGAATAATTATCGTGGAAAAGCGGGCACTTTTGCAGAGAACTTCATTCCTCTCTGAGAAGCGGCGTATGTCCCCAAGGAAACCACCTAGACCAGGTCCACAGTTATTCCTTACAAACCTTCCGTTTGTTTATTTATTTATTTTTCTAAAAAGGGCCATTGAATTGAGCACTCAAAATTTGAAAATGCAAAGATGAAGGTTGCCTGGGCAACTGCTTTGCACTGAATGAGGAAATGATCTTGTGAAACAAACATTAAGTGATCATGTAATTAAAGACCGAATCAAAATTCCATTGTACGAGGAAGGGGCCTAAATTAAAGTTGACCAGGCAACTTTCAGTTTAGCATTTCCTAAATTTTAAGAACTTGACTTAAAGCAACTTTTTCCCCCCCGTTATTTCTCCTTTCGTATGCAACTTCAGGTTTTTTCTACAAGGAAATTTCTGGCGTGTCAATGTTTTGTGGCCAGCCTTGCTTCTAGCCACAATCTGAGCCTCAGCCTGGGAGCTGTAGCTTCCCAACGCAGACACCCACCATTGGGACAGAGGGGATGACGTTCTTCTGCTGCCCTTTGGTGAATGACTTTGAGCTGAAGGAACAGCACGGCTTCTCAGATTGTTGTTGTGTACAGCTTGCCACGCCGCATTGAACAGACAGTCAAATTAGTCTGCATCAGACGCACCAAAGGAAGATGCACGAAATTAGAGTACAGATGTAGAACAGTCTGTCCACAGGAAGACTTCACCCAAGCCACTAGTAGTTAGAGGTTCTTTAAAACCCTCAAGAGTAATTTTTGCATCTCTTCCAAACCCTATGTTTTATTTATTTTTTGGCAGTGTCTTTGATTTTAAATTTCACCCTTTCACTCTTTCCATTACCTAATGTGTCAGTGGAACGTGGTGACTCAGTATTCCTAGGGTCTGCTTCAAGCTCTGAGGCAAGAGTGTGGTCCAAACCTGTTGTTAGCAATCCGGCACCGACAGCACAAGCAAACGCTTTAAAACTGCAACATTAAATACCCCTTGGTTAAGAAAAACTTTTAAGTGATGTCCACTTCCGTATAATATATGAATCCTTCTAAATAATACCTTCCATTTTGCTTCTTCTGCAAAACCACAGCGGCATCTTCCAGGGCATTACAATGTACTTGCCATTTCAAACCTCTCTTTAAGACTTCGCATCAGCAAAGTCCTCTCTTTAATTCATCTGGAAGCACACGCGGGTTTTTAGCTTACACATTTTTTTAGCTTACTAAGTGATAATTGTGCAGAGCTCTACCATCCTCCTGCTATTTTCAAGGGCGAGAAACGTCTGTACATGCAGCATGTTCTAGGGCCCGGCTTTTATTATTATAATTGTTATTGTACTTAGCTATCTGTCAATGCAGAGCTTCAGTTTGACACAAATTATCTCCACTGTGGCGTGTTCCTACCGCGAGAAGCTCTCCCAGCTCTGAACGTGAGGCAAAAGACTAGTTTTAACCTTCTCCCATTTGCACCCAGTCTAATTTTGCCTAATGATCTCGCTTCATTTTTTTTTTCCCTTTTTTTTTCCTTTTCCTTTTTTTTTTTCTGTTTTTGTAAATCCCAGGCTATCCAAACAGTTCCTAAGAGTTGTATCTAGAAATAACAACGATAAAATACAGAAGCTTTAACTTGCGTTTACAGAAATGACTGGATTTGGGACACCTCAGTTCTCATCTGCCTTTCCAGGGGCACTGGGATGCTCGAGGTGAGCACTTGCCCGTGTTAGGTTGATCCCTGATGGTTGTTGATTAGGCTGGCATCCTTTGGTAGCTCTTCTGTCCCATCAGTCTTTGTCAGTGTAGACTCTTGGCTCTTGTAGCATAGGTCAACAAATGACTGTGAATAAGGAAAATTCTCTAATACCTTGGTGCCAATGAGTTTTCTTTGTTTTGAATAATGATAGGTATACATTTGTTTTTGATTTTAATGATAGTTGTATGGAACTTTTTTTTTCCATATTCAGTGTTCATGCTGGCAGCAACAGCAGGAATCGATGCAGTTTGGGGATAAGGTGGCTGGAAGACCTTGTGAAGCTTCTTCCACCTCTTTTGCCATATACGCTGATGAGCAGAACTAGTGCCTGCTTCAAAGCAAAGGAGACTTCAAGTCTGTTGAATTTGCCTTTGCGTTGCTTTCATTTTTACCAGGATAGGTTGTGAAGTTCATTCCAAATTCTTTCTTTACTGTGGGCCATCCTCGACGTTTCCTTAATGACACAAACCAACTGGCGTGATTCAGTGACCTCCTGCAGCAGTACTTCACTTGGATCCCATTCTTGCTTCCTTGCCCAGCCTGTTCCACCATTGCATCCTCATCCAGCTCCACTCTTTTGCTGCTGCCAGCTGACTCCCAGTCTCCTTGCTTGGCCAGGCACAATGTCTCTCTTTTCCTTTTTTTTTTTTTTCAAAAATTCATACAAGTGTTTTTATTTCATGACTTTGCCAACCACTCTTCTCTTCCACTCGTCATTTACACTAGCTCCTCACTGTAGAGTCCGTGTCCACCCAGCAAGACCAGCTGTAACCTGTCTTTCCCATCCCATATTTCAGTCTTGCTTGACCTGTTATCCCAGGAATTTCTTTCCATCCTCACAGCCTTCCTCACGTTTCCTCTTCTCCCTCCATTAAATGAAGTTGTTTCCTTTTTTGTGTCACTCAGACACGGAGATACTCAGGGAAAACCGACTCATGTTCTTCTCTCCGAGGCCCCTCTTCCAGCAGCTGGAAACTGAAATTACGGAAGAAGTCTGTTTTGAGTTTGGCAAAGTTATAAGCAAATGAAACGGACTCTTCTAATGGGAAGTGTCGGACAACCTTAATAATAGACAGTGCTATCAGCCCCACCTCTAATATGTATGTGCGCGTGTATAAAAATGAAACCTGAAAACTGAATGAACATGAAAAGGCCTCGACCTACTTTCAAACTGATAGGCGTGCTCCCCATCTCTAATGGAAGCAGACAGGACAGGTCTTGTACAGCTCTGGCTTCATTTTGCAGAAGTGTGTTACAAGTAGAGAATTATTGTGGACGGAGTCTCGCAGACAGTAAAAGCTGGGAAGGGCTTTTTTTGCAGGATCTCATTTGCACATGGGTGAAGTGCACGAGCTCTTTTGAATCCCATGCACAGCAGTTCAGACAGATGTGGAAACATGTGGTAACCAAAAGTAGGTCCAAGCCCAGGCCCTCAGGTAGACACATCTCTCTCCTCACAGTCTCGGGCTGTACAGTTGCGGGGTCTGCTCTCCAGCTGCAACCCAGAGGAAATGTGAAGGGAGAGAGGGATTCGTAGTGTCCTCTTTAAGCCTGCCATTAGCTTATTAGGAAACCCGGAGCTCTTATTCCTGGAAGCAACGTTTTGTGAACTGTCATACTCGTTTCCTTCACACGCTGGCACAGATTGCCTGCTTGACCTGAGGGCTGAAGCCATTTACATTTTTGATCTGCTCATCTCTCAGAAACCTCCACAAATGAGAAATACCACAAGCCATGTTTGTTGTCGCAAGGGCAGAGAAGTCTGAAGCGAGGTCTAGGTGCGGTGTTTGACCTCGGCTGAAATACTGGTTCAAAACAGACCTTCTTTGAAGAACCTCAGTGGCTCTAAACTTTAAAGCACTGGCTAACATCTAATTGACCGTAGGAAAGTATTTCTTTACAGGAGGGCTCTTCTGCACCAGAACTCTCAAACCAAGTATTGCCAGTGTCCCTGTAGGTGAAGGAGAGAACCCAAAAGCTAATAATCTCCAAAAAGATTTGAGTTGAAGCTATGTAATTACAAGACCTTTTCCTTCTGTGTTAAGATTTCTAATGAGCATTTTGCAGGAGACTGTCGGTCTCTCAGCTGAGAAATGCTCTAAGACGGCAAACACCGGAGACTTTATTTCCTCAATCTTTGTTCTTCCTTGCAGTGTCTGTAGCATTTGCTATGGGTGTGCTCTACATTGCACTTTTGCAATGAGGACTCGTCCATCCTTTCTGCTTTCCTGTGGTCCCAGGTCCCTCAGACGGGCATCAAGGTGGCAGCGGTGGCTCTCTGGCTGGGACCCTTGGAGCTGGCCCACGTGCCGTGGCCTCAGAGGGGGCAGAGCTGAGAGTGAAACTCCAGAAGTGAGCTGGTAACGCTGCAAGATCGAGTGGTCAAAACCTCAGTATTTTTCTGTGATGAGGCCGTTTATAATTTACCCCCGTTCCCTCCTGCTGAAAAATTCCTCTAATTCTTCCCATGTGAATGGAGAGCATGAAAGGAGCACCGAAAGTCCCCCCTCTTGCTTTGCCATTCATTTTCTTAGGCTAAAGCCCTGTGGACGAAGCCCATTCCAGGTGCAGGAGAGCTTTTCCTGTAATTTACCCATGGTATTCTTATCAAAAGTGTTACTTCCAAAACTATTTCCTTTTAACATTAATTATCCTTTGAGCCGGCTCACTCGCAGCACACAAAAGGGTACAGAGGCTTTGCAGGCCTTTTTTTTCCCCTTTCCTTTTCTTCTTTTTTTTTTTTCTTTTCTTTTTCATTAAGTACCACATGTGCCTCTCTTTGCATATATAGAGCGGTTCTCCACCACCTTGAAGACATCACAGCGTGTTCTGTAGAAACCCAAGCTAACAGGTATAAAATGGGTGGTTATCGTTTACTTATGTGCCGTAATGCTTCCCATATGACCTACTGATGAGGCTTGTGGGGCCGGAGGTGTAAGAATGAAATTAAATGTTTAAAAGAAGTAATAAAGGGACACCGTAATAAAGGGATACTGCTGGGATAGCGTCTTTTGAGGCTGAATCTTCCCTGCAAGGTTTGGTGCCGATGCGGTCTTGCCCAGTGAAGGGAGGTGAGGATGCCGTCAGCCCCACTGGTACGGAGTTTGCTAGCTGAAGGCAGTTCGACAGGATTTGGGAGGAGACAGAGGGGTTAATCTCTTGTCCTCTTTGCCCAGAGGAATGTTTATCACCCTGCAGGGAAGGTCTCCTTTCCTTTGGTGAGTTAAGTCAGCCTGTGTTTTGTTTGATGCTGCCCATTTGAGGAAAGCTTCTCCCTGACCTTCTGCCAGAGAGACTGATGACAAGGACGGTTTGAACTAACCTTGACATTCACCAGGGTAAATGGCTTTTTCCACAAGTAGTCAGCGAGCCAGGAGAGCCAGTCAAGAGCTAATGAATCTGTACCTGAGGGAAACTGAACGACAATTGTACTTTTAAAGAAGGAAAGTCTTCCCCAGCTCCCTCTGTGCTTAAAGGCTGGAAGATTAACTCTTCCAGCTCATGCCTGGGTCTTGCCATGTCACCTTTTGGCTGGTAGTGAAGAGGCCACTGGTGGAGGCTTGGGTTGGGTAAACCTCAGTGGGCAAGGAAAGGTGCTCAGCTCTCTGATTGCTGTGATGCTGGATGAAATTGCTGCGGTCCCTCCTCTCCCCATGGCAGATGATAATAACCCTCTTGCAGCCCCGCACTGTCCTCGGCACAGGGCATCAGCCGAAAGGACTGGAGCGAGGACTGATGGGTGGTTGGGTAACTGCTGCCTAGGGGCACTGTAACCCCAAGTGCACCTTTAAAGGGGGGTTTAAGGCTGAGTTTCAATCCGGTGCGGAAGGAGGTTTCGTTGGCTGCTCGGCTGATATCTGGAAACAATAGAAAGAGCGTCAGCGATTGCAACATGCTTGACTTTTCTCATCCCTGTCCAGATGATGTATTCTTGTCATAATTAGGTTGTTCAAAGCCTGGTTTTTGTGAATAAGCCATCATTGTGTGAAGGTTGGCCTTACAGTCCTCTGGCCTGTTCACTCACAGATCTCGCCTGTTGCTTCATTTCATGTTAACACATCAGGGGATTCCTCCTGCGGCTGGAGGGAAGGACCAGAGGTGTTGCACTGGATGGAGCTTCCTGGATGGATGGAAATCAGGGTACAGCGGATTTCAGCCCTTTCTGCTGAACCTCGCTGTGTCATGGGAGCTCCTGGTCTTGCAAGAAGTTTGCAGGGGGACTGGCTGGTGAAGTGAGAACCTATTTCTCTGGGATGCTGGGGAAGTGACTGCAGCCAGCTTTTGTCTGGCAGTGCTTGGACTCGAGGCACATGGGCTGCTTTTCTGAGTCTGCTACTAATTCGTGTGTGCATAACTCCTACTGGCTGGACTAAATCGAGCTCTGTAAAATGTATTTATTAATACTTACTTCCTAGGGCTGTTTATTTAAATGTTTGCAAAAGGCTTTGGAAGACTAAGCAAGGGGAAGGCACGAGCTCCAGCACTGAATCTTAAGCACTGGCAGTGGAGATGGTTGGCAAAAAGCAGCGATATATTTTCCTCGGGATAACAAAAGTAGCGCCGGTGCCATCTTTGTCGCGTGATCGTCTTCCAAGGGATGATTTAGAAAAAACCTACAATGGTTTAAGGAGGGAATGAAACAACGCTGGGAAAAAGGGCTGGTAAAACGAAACACAGCTGGGATGTGAGCAGTGCGTGCATGCTCCCGAGATTTCCCCTGGTGAGGCATTGCCCGGGTTTCGCAGCTTCGTGTGAGCGATGGGAGCAGAAAAGGGTGGCATCAGGGATAAACTGGGACTGGGGTTAGTGCATGGTGAGGATCTGCCAGGTTTTGCATCTGCTGGGCAAAGAGACCGGAGTGACCAGCCCAAGCACAAACCGTGGCACTGGCACAGAGGGAAGAGCCAAAACTTCTGTGCTGGAGCCAGCGAGCACCCGGCTGGCAGGGGCGCATCAGAGGCGGATGGATGCGTAACCCTGCGAGAGACTGGAGACAAAACCCTGGCGCTGGTGAGGCTCCCGGGGAAAAAGTTGTATATAGTGAGGGAGATAATATTTCATCTCCCCGCGGGTCAGTTGCTTCTCGGCAGAGTGTTCTCTGTTTGAGATTTGAGGATTTGCAGACAGACAAACTCCACAACCCAGCAAAGGTCAGTCTAAATATCAGACAGATAAACAGCACCTTCGCCGTAAGCACAGCTCCGATTTATAGTGCTCAATTTACTCTTTCCTTTACATGATGAAGTGAAACGCGTGCTTCTTCAGAGGGCGGCAGCTGAAAAATTTAAAGTAACATAACTTCCTGAGGTGTTTTTAAAGAAATATGCTTTCCTGTAGCCACGGCCTGCTTCCTCTTTAAGGGTTGTTTTTTCTCTCTGACTATTTTGCTTTGGAGAGTTTCTCTTTCCTGACCCCTCAGCCCTGCAGAAAAGCGCAACACCTGCTCATTGCAGCCGCTTTTCCAAAACAAGACCTCGGTGAAAGCGAGCTTGCGGAAGCGCTGCGTTGGCCAAGGGCCACCTAGGAGGTGTTGGACCCTTTTTCCTTACCAAAGCTGTGCTTTGGTGGCTCAGCCTGCCCATGGTAAAGCCAACACTGCTGGCAAGATACAGGGCAGCAGACGTGTCCTCCTGCCACGCTGGCAGCTCTCTGCAGCCCCGAGGCAACCTCAGCATTCAGTAGGGCAAATTTCACACCCCACAGTCAGATGTCCCATGAAATGAGCATTTTACAGAATGAAAATCCACAGGATCAGGCTGAGATAAAGAGGAACAAGGCATAAGATACTTTCAAAGTCTTAATTTCTGCTGCCTCTGCTTAGATAGAGCAGAAACTAGGGAATTTAACTTTGTACACAAAACAGTGAAGTTAAACAGTTTTTTAGGCATCTGTCTTTTCTTCTGAACCTGATTCCAGTTAATAACACAGCTCCTTTATGGCAGGTGAAGCGCTTGTAGCTAGAATTTGCTTGTGCCATCTTCAATGGAGCCCACATTTCCCTGTGCTGCATCTTTTAGGTGAATAGAAATTATATTACAATGGGAAACCACCATTAACTGTACTAGAGTGGAGAAAGGGAGTCGTGGTAAATCAGGATCAGACTCCCCTTAATTTTCTTCTTACTGACCTTGCAGACAAAATCTTTATAATAAAACCATTTCTGTAGGTGGTAAAAGTGCTGAATGCAGAGGAGGTGCCAAATACTTTCTTTAAGCTAAACTATTTTTATTAGTCAAATAATCGATGAAATATCACAGTGTCATAAAAACAGAAAAAAGAAACCCCACTACTTCCACTCTTAAGATATTAAAATTAGGGGTTAGTTTTATGGGGTGGTTTTATTTCGGTTTGCAGAAATCCTATGTATGCTGTCATGAAAACCGAGCTCTCTTTCTAGGAGCTGCAGGTGTCTATACCTTGGATTCTGGAATTAATTTGCTTGAGAGCTGACTGATAGAGTAGCTACTTAGTCAAACTATGGAAGGTGGTTTTAAGTAGCTGTACACTTGATGTAGCTTAATATTTTAAAACCCCAACCCAACAACTGTCTCTGAATCACTCCAGTCACACATTTGTCAGGAACGTGTATGGCTATAGGCCGCTCGTCACAGCAATGAGGTCCTTGGAGGTGCCAGCGGAGAAAAGCATGGTTCAGCTGGACATGGGCACCATTTGGCTTGAAATGGTGCATATTCTCTGCCTAGTCTGTAATATTAACAGGACAAAAGCCTTTTAAGCAATTAGTGAGGTTTTATAGCACAATGCCATCATTGTAATGTTAGCAAAAATGCTAATATTAGCTTAATTGCTTTGAAGTTCCTTCTAGGAGTTTGTATTTCACAAGGATATCCCTACAGCTTTTACAGCCAGTAGGAGACATTTGGGTGTGGAGAGGAGGGGATCTGAACTTCCTTCTCTCTTTCAAGTTCTGTAGGCTTTGGAGGGCTCTGGGCAGAGCGGGTTGCGATTATATTTTTTAAGCATAGGCGACCTTTTCACCATTAAATTATAAAGCAAAGTTTTAGTGCCTTAAGAACAAGTTTGACATTTTATATTCCATTTCACTTCTTTTTTTTT